>VYZW01055518.1:128866-147303 GCA_013401315.1 Balaeniceps rex
AACTTGTGTTCCACTGAGTCTAATTATTTCACACTTGCTACATAAATCTTTGAGCAGTCTCTTCCAAGAATATTCACGGTGAGGGTTGAAAAAGAGAAAGTTCTGATGAACAGTCTAACATGGGGACAATAGTTCTGGCCAAGCTCACTGGAACCTAATGTTGACTTATCTCATAGGAATGGGATTTTATTTGGCCCCAAACAACCTCAGGAAAACTTGAAATTGCTGTGAGAACAGTACAGTCAATGTGCAGCTGACTGAGCATATAGAAACCGCAAGAAAATGTTGAACATATTTTTAAGCATTTTAACCAGTGTCTTTTGTGTATCTGAAAAGAGGTGAAAATATGTTAAAATGTCACCAGATCTCTCTCTCCCTTGTTGCAGCCAGCATGCCCTTAACAGAGTCAGTGGGTGTAGAAATAGGAAACTACTTTTTGCTTTTGCCTGGGTATTGGGAATGGGGAGTTACTATATAAAAAAAAAACAAAAAACAAAAACCCAACAACTAACCTACAGCATATTCAGGAAGGGCAAGTATCGAGTACTCCACAGCTCTTAATTCTGAGAAGGAACTTCAATGCTCTGGCATTGTTTTCCCTTGTGCCATTCTTATCTGACAGGTAGTATCAGTTGCCAGAAACGATGTGGGTTTATTCTGTACTTTGTATTCTAATATAAATGGAGCTGAATTCTTGTCATAGTCCTTTGGGCAGGGCTCCTTACTGCTGTAGAGTTTAATATTGAGATTGGCAAAACTAAGTTAGCTGATGTAATCCGTTCCATTACAGATATTTATGGCACGCCATATTACAATACAAAGGCAGAGGTTTAGAGACTAGAAAGATGTGACAAGCCAAAAAAGCCAACCCATTCCAAACTGAGGCTGACACTGCAGGGGTCTATTCCCTTCACTGTACATTCACAAAAATTTCTTTCAATGCCATTAGGAGCATACGTGATGCAAAATTTATATCAGGCATAAAGCAAACAGCAACTCCAGTGATGGCAAAGTCACTGTTACACACACCGCATCTGACTGTAGCTCTGTCTTTAACATTAGCAGTGACTCATGATCACCAGCATGTATTGTCCAAAGTCGCTCCTAGGTTTCCCCATTCTTTGGACAAACATCACAAGCCTTGGCTTATTGTAACGCCAGGGGAAGGAGCAGCATGGAGGAGTGTTTGTTCCTCTTTCTAGCAGCCTCTTTATACTCCTGCAGTAGCCCAGGAGCTGATACAGTGATCTGTGAGTTATTTCAAGTCAGAAAACTATGTGCAGCTTATTTATGCTTTCAAAGTCCTGGATATTTCCTTCTTGAGTTTCTTGCTTACCTCTAAGTCTCATCAAGCCTCATCAAGCAGCTCTTTCAGATTCGAGGGTAGAAGCTGAGTGACTCCCTACCTGTGTAAGAGCCTGTTTCTTTCCTACAGCTCTCCTGGAGGATCTGCAGTGTCTGTTGTGCAGAATCAGCATTTTCATTAGTCTTAATGGAGCCTCTTCTTGTGGAAGACACTGGAGAGGTTTGGCATGCAACTGAGGAATTTCTATTACAGACCATTGAGGAGACATACACCCTCCACTGCCTGGTGCTTGTGATTTGAAGTGAAAAAAATACTGATAATGTGGCATGAATGCAGTGCTGTGTTTCTGATACAGATCGGCCCAACCCAAGAGCTTGTTTCCCTGAATTTCTTAAAGTTCAAGGGAGGTTGGAGCCAAAGTGCTTAACTGAACAGTCTAATTTTGTGTTTAGTTTTATTTGTCATGGAAGTGGCAAAATTGGCTTTATGAAACAAATGTTGTTTGCCATACCATTAAATCAGTTTCTTGCCTTTTGCAATGGATTCTCAGTGCTGTTGGTAAAAATAATGTTGCTTTTCTACTATATCAAGTAATGTGATTTCAGCTGCGTTTTTTCCATTCCTGACCTCTGCAATGCTTGCATTTTAGACAGTTTTATACACTTATTGATTACCCGATGTACTGTTCTAATTTCTAGGAAGTAAGAACATAGCCCTTAAATCATCCAGACTCTTTGAAATGTTTTAATTTCCTGAAGTAAATAGAGCGTATTTTGCCAGGAATCTTAAACGTATGATACGTGGATCTGATTCCACTTTTGCCCAGGTCTTGTACAACTCCCTTCACTTCAATGAAATTACTCCTGATTAGCATTGAGAATCAGGTCCAGAATATGGGGAGGAGAGTGGGTTAATGCCATTTTTTCTGACACTGAGTGCTTTAAAAGCACTCTGAGACTGTAACCCATTACCATTTCTCAGTAAGTGCCCTCTGAGAGGATTGGGAAGGATTGAAGAGTTTTTAACCAGTAAGTCACTTCAGGTCTTTCACAAAACAGTAGAGATTTAGGCATTTCTAGCTACTGGCTATTTGGTGATTACATATAGTCAGTAAGCTGGTATGGTCTCAGGCACCGGTGGGCAAGTGTCCATACCACAACCGCTGCTATCAAATTAGCTCCCTTGTTGGCAATCTGGAAAGAGGGCGAATGGAGCATGGGTCTGGTTCTCTCCCCAGGCTTTGCAAGTTTTCCTGTCAACCAGGAAGGAAGCATTTTATAAAAATGCTTTACAAAAGTGTAGTATTTGCCTCATCCAGAACTGTCATGCTCCAGTGCCTAAATATGAAGGCTGATATTCTCTAACAACCCCATCAAACTCCCACACCATAGATGACTGCTACAAGTTATAAGCGCTCCCAAAATAGGGCTGGATTTTCACAGTGATAATTGAGAGCCATAACTTTCCACCAGGGAGGCTCTGTCGGTGGGAGCAGCAGCAGAGACAGTAGTATCAACAGTCGAGGCTTTTTATCAGGATGGTATCTAATTTTATTATAGTATATATACCATAATCCTATCAATGCATAGCCTTTCTTTAGTGGATGTCTCCTGTATGCAGTTATGGACCCATCTTTTGCCAGTGTGAGAAGAACCCTAGGGGAGCTAAGAAAAAGACTTTGTCCTTATGACTGCCCTAAGCCCTGTTCATATTCAGGACTGTGCTTAAGCTGTATGGGCATTGTTGAATCGTGCTGGCTTCAGTGAAGTGATGACTAGAAAAAATGTTCATGCGGGGTTTTGTTTTCCTTCAAAAGAACAGAAAAGGTTACTTAGTGCTACCACTACTAAGGAAAACCTTAAACCACCACCAACCACTCATTAGCTCAGTTCTGATGTAAATATCAGAATATTTAACTGCAAGTTAAATAACGAGAAGATAAACAGAGCACTATTCTCAGTCACCATAAGCAGTAATTGTTGTTCTTTGGGGACTACATGGCCAGAAAGACTGAATCAAACACCACTTATGGGTCACATTCTTATCTGGTACACCGCCACCTCAATCAGAGAATGCCAGAGTTGCATTGCGGCAATTGCTGTTGAGATCAGAATCTGTGTATAGATATTCTGTCTCTCAAGTTCTAAAAGTACTGTTATATTTCAAGTCAAAGAGAAAAGAGAGAACAAATAACACAATTTATTGCTGCAGATTATTTTTATGCCTGTGTGCTCCATTTAAGAGAATAATCTGTAAATGACTTATTATCAAGAAAAGTTATTTGTTTGCACTAATCAAGCCTTAAACTTGGAGGCATAATACGGAACTAATTATTTTTAACTAACTAATCAACATGTTTCATTCATAAGTTGGGATTTATCAATATAGCACATGAAAGGAAAGAACATATTATTATTTCAATTTAGATAATATGCAAAAAGCACTGTGTTTGTAATGACCTGCTTTCACTGAATATAATCAAGCTCCAAAGCTCTATTACAGGCTGGAAATAGCAGCAGCTTACTTTAATGAGATTTCTGGCTCTGGGCCCCAGCTGTTCTACGCAAGACTCTCCCTTTGCTCTATGACCTACCAATATGTGCTGTCACCAGTAATGAGACAGGACCTATTTCCTAACACGGGGAAAAATTGGAAAGCATGAGTTCATTCTACTCTGTTGGTGGAAACACACCCTCTTTCCCCTGCAAGGCAGAAGGAGGGGAAGACTGAATATGCAACACTCCCCCGGCCTCCCTTGCCAGTGGAAATATGACATGAAACCCATAAGGTAGAGAACTCAAAGGTAAGACCGAAACTCTCTTCTTGTCCCCTCAGCACACAGAAAACCAATATTCATTAGGCACATAGAGAACATGTCTCTCCCCTGTGAAGTACCCCAGCAGAGAACTTTACATTATCTGCAAGGCATGGGCAAGGGGAAACAGTACCAGTCTTAGGCTCTGAATTTTATGGATTTTGTGGAATTATGCTCATCTCAGAGCCGTGTTGGGAATGTGCCAGGACCCAAAGAGCTGCACTTAATTTGCCTAAAATGGAGCAGATTACCACTGGTCTCCTTTTTAATAATGGAGATGCAGCCTGGAGACTACAGATTCCAGCAAGCAGTGCTCCAAAAGGAGCCAAGCAGCCCAGGCGCTGTGTTCGAAACAGAGCACTGCACACTGGGACCCAGCCCCGAGGACTGGGTCCTGCAATGCTGCAGTAAGGGGTACTGTGACTCCCGGGTGGAAAAAAAAGACCAATCTCATTTTGGTCACTCTGAATTGGACTCTTAATATTGTTCTCTTTGCTTTTTTATTATTGTGTCCCACACTTTCAGAAATTCTGTTCTTGAAAATGTTTGATTAGCTAACATTTGGGAGTTTTAATGCTATTTTTATCCTTAAGCTGTCACTTGGATTCATTAACACTTCGCACGTGAATCTGTTTTTTTTAGGACAAGAAGTGTTTTTTCCCCTGAATAGCATTGTTAAGTACTTCAGGAATCTAAAATCCACAAACTATTTCTGTGCCCTGAATACAAACCTCTTTGGAAAAAGCCAATGAACATTTTAGTCAGAAAATTGGAAGGTGTGTGCTTAAAGCACTTTGAAATTAAATGATTTGGTGCTTTTCAATTTGTCTTTTTGCCCTTCCCAAATACCCAAAGGCACTAGCCCACTTTGTAAATGAATAGGCTATGAAATCTTATTTTGAGAAATGAAGGTGTCACCGAGTTGCAGTAAAAATTATACTTAGCACCAGTGCACTTTGTAAGTCCTGACTAATTGGCCCTTGCAACAGCTCTGATGCATTCCTCCTTTATTAACTGGAATTAAATAACCAGTTATTTTATTTCAGAAGTGGAAAAAAAACCCAACAAACAAAACCCAAGAGATGGAGAAGCTAAGTCTCCACAGCATAAACAGCTTCTTTCCCATTAAATGCACTGAACGACTGCTGCCTTCCAGATGCCTCTTGGCCAACTGGTGGGTGCCCGTGGACAGGCTGTCCTGGCACCCACCGGTTGGCTCACCCACTGTGCTCAGGCTCAGCCTCCCAAATATTTGGAAAAGGGTACCCTGGCTGTGCCCGAGGCCCTGCTTGCAGGCTAACTGTGTTCATGGCAGATGAGCCTGTCTTGAAAGGGGTTTGGGGCAGCCCTTAGCATACAGACCAGGCACCAGAGAGGTATCTCTCTCTTGTTTCCCCCATGGACAAAATGCTATGATGCAGTTGTGATCAAAATTTAGGAACTTTCAGCTTCAGAAATCCCATCTTAGCACAGAGATATGCGAGGCTCTCTGTGAAAGCCTGTAGTGGGCAGACAGATACCCCTTGTGTGCTTTTTTCCTTCTACAATTTCAGAAATAAAATTATAAAGCAAGCTTTCAAATTTGCATCTTAAAGCTCCATATCTGTGTGGAATTTTTTGTCCACCTTGAGGAAGCGGTATCCTTAAATGAAAAAAGAAAAATGCATTTCCAAAGGCCACATCTCCAGATTTTGAAGTACAGTGGTAAGAACACCACCGCTGTTGCAACACTACTATTTCCTCATCTAAATTATTTATGTCTTTATTGTATTTTACATGAGCCATGGAAGCTAGAGGCATTTTTGCAGTGTCAGGTCATTCTAAAGTACATCCCATACAAAGAATAGGGCTGGAAAATACAGTTGTATGTAATATTGTTCATTAATATTACATAATTACTGCACACAAAATAGTTCTCTGGGCAGTGATAAGGACTTTTTTCATAAAGACTAAAGACTCCAAGGCAATGTATTCCATTAGGGGGTTGCTTAACATATGAGGGTATATCAATATATAGTACCTTCATCCAGTTGCAGAAAAATGACAAAGCCAGCTTAGCCAAATGAAGCCATTAGCATGTATAATGCGTTTTACACAAGAGTTAAATGGTTTACCGGCTTTATAAAATCATACTTTGATATTGCAGTGACCAAGCTGAGATATGATCTAGCAAACAGCAGTTGCAGCTGCATCAGCACAAAAATGAACCATTGGATTTTCTCTGTGGCCTAGAGAACATTTTCTGCAGTCTTTGAAAATTGCTCTGAAATAAAAAAAATTTCTCTATGTGTAGGCTAATATTAGCTACTGACAGCTTGCCTAGAGTTTTTAGCTCAGCCTTCCTGGAGCAATTGTTTAGGATAAAATGTTGATGCAGCTTTTCAGGTCTGTTGGTTGCCTTTACTACCACTGAATGTGAGCAAGTCCTGTGTCTTGTGTGATACATTAGACCTAAAGTAATGTGGAGGAACACCTGAGTGACTAATAATCGCATAAATGATCCCTTTGAATTTTAGTACAGCCCACTGCACCCTTCCTAAAGTCCTTATGATGCAGGTATAGTGTTAGTGTTTACTTTTAATTGGATTTACTAAATTGTGTTAATATGCCATCGACTGTTGTATGGACAAGACACAACAACCACTGTTAATATAAAACTGGAGACCTGGACATCCTGATAAAGCTTTTGACATTCAAGAAAACGTTAGGTTTTGTTACAGTTTTTGATACATAAGATCCAGTTGATAATTTTGGTCCTAGAAAAGAGATTCTTATCCTCTTTCTGCTCCTTGTTTTAAGGCAGAGGATGACTTTAAATGTACAGCAGTGAGACCTGAATTCTCAGTTTCCCCACCAACAGTGTTAAATAGGTGCATCAGTCTGATGTTTCTGTAATCAGCAATGTGTGCAGTGTTAACGTTTGAAGTTTGTGTGTTGAGTCACCGAGGGTTCACCTTTCTTTCCAGATGACACTGTGACAGCTGCAATCAGCAGATGCATGAGAGATGACAGTCCTTTGATTTTTAAAAAAGAGGGTTGCTGGCAAGGCATTTCCCATAAGGAGTTCCTTCTAAGCTCTGTAAGTCATTTCACTTCTTAGCTTAATAGGACCTTGATTTGATAACACTCAGGGTGTATCACAAACCACACATCTGCTCTCCCGGAGCCTCCTAGGGATGAGTGGTGTGACTGAGCTGGAGAGGCTTCTTCTTGGGGATTCCATTTTTTTCAGGTTTAGTTTATCTGTGAGCTAATTCTAGTAAATTATTGTTAATGATTCCATGTCTTATGGGTCATATGACCTTACCAAGGCTATGCGGTCCACCTGACAAAATTGTTGTTTTGCCCTGAAGATTTTCCCCTTTGCTGTGTTTCATTGGGTGTGTAACACTGAAAGGTTGAATGGGCGCTACACCAGACCCAAGCAAACCACAGATCTCAAGATTGTTTCTGACTGAGTAAAAGTGAGCAAACAGATCTCTCTACAGCAGTTCAGCCATCCTCGATTTTTCCTGTAACCTGAGTCACAGTTGAGCACTTACTGGGTGACGTGTTACTTATTGGTGAGACTGTCAGAATAAAAGCAGGCTAAGAAATCTAATCCTCAGAGGAGAGCAATATGTTCCCACTTGTGATTTAGTCTCACAGTGCAGAGGTTGTCAAGGGGTTTGCGATCCTGGAGATTGATTCTAGGGCGGGGAGCCTGCTTAGTGCACAATGCCACTGGCAATCATCAGCTAAAGCTGCCTAATGATGTCAGCCGGTGTGGCCAGGGGAATCCTCTCCTGTAACGTAGCCAGAGGAGTTAAATTGCTTCCACAAATGCATCCATTAGGTGCTGATAGTTATTAGTGTAAGGTACCATAATGACTAAAAGTACTTCAAGTGTAATTCAGTCTGAAATCCCTTTCAGGTGAAAGGTGTTAGATACATCACAACTGAGCTGCAGGTGGATGTGGCAGCAAATCTGGGCACTGAATCTCACCGCTATATGTAAGCAAATGCTACTGAGAAAACTCTCCCCCTTCCTTCCCGTTCAAAATATCCTTGGGTATTTATTGTTGAGGTAAAGGGAAATTTAGGATTTGATTTCTAAATTAGTTAGATTCACTTTATTTAGGTGCCCAAGGGTTGGGGTTTTTTAATTATTATTTTGATCTTATGTTTCAAGTTTCATCCAAAAGTTAGGTCATGGTATAAGCTACAGGAAAACCAGTGCGTCGCTTGCTACGTGATAAAGGGTTGATTTGACTGTGCAAAGATTTGAGCTTATGGCTTGAGTGATTTTAAAAAAATCTTCCTTATACCATTAGCTGTATGTTGAATTAGAGCAATAAGAAAGTTTTTAGGAATGCTTCACTGTTTCAATGTGTCTGTAATGAAAAGCAACAACATCATCTTCATCAGTCCATGGAAACTAGCTTGGTTTTGCAGTGTTAGACGGCTGGGAAAGGAAGATTCGCTCCTGTAAAAGAAGGTGGCAAATTAAATTCTATTGCTATTAAAAGTAATTAATTTAAAAATGTTTGACAAATTTTTAAGTTAATCATGTAGTTGATTTAATGATCAGTTTCTGTAAAACTTATGTGACAGTTCAAAAAAAATCCTGTTTGTTTTCATGCATTCCAAATAAAGTTCAGACACATTATTTGAGACCCTCTTTACGTCATCCAGTTATCAAAGTGGCAACTTCCTCACAGGTTGTTAAATGCACTTGTTTATAGGCACTACTCACTTTCTTCAGTGATTTATTCTTCTTTGTAACTAAATGTAGTGACTGCAATCCCTGTGTGTTATTCAGGCCTTTTTCCTCAAAGAGGCTGAATAAAATGACACAAATCCTGTTGGGCAGCTGATACCATCAAAACATCAGCCATTAAGAAACCTCCCATGGTTTCAGCATGCCATGTTTGTCAAGCAAAGTGATTAAGGTCAGATTTTGGAAGTTCTGCTCAAATCACTCTAGTTGATCTGCATCTACCCTAATGCATTGCAAGGGTGTGCCTGAAATTAAATTAAGGCCATCTACTCAGTCTTTCCCAAACTATTCATGTAATAGCAATCTACTGTTGGAGCCAGGTTCACAGCTTCTTGACAGAAGTGCTTGTTAACCCTGAATCTGATGACGATAATAGTAACAGTACAACTAGAAAAATACAGACGAAAATAATACTGAACATCAGATGGGCTCACATAGGTTGCGAACAGTAAAGAAAAGGGGAAATTATAACCCAGTAATTACACATTCACAAACAATGATGTTTTCACCATATGTAAACAAGTCTATTTTCACACATGGAAACAAGGTATATACAATTGCAAAGAAAAAAGTTTATTTAATAAAATTGTTGAGAAATACTGGGCTTGGTAAAAATATCTGTATCATCCAAACTTACAATCAGGTGACTGAGTAGGTTGGAAAGAGTCTTGGAGGAAGTAAGTAGTGGACACTCCACTACTAAATGAAAATTATTCAGGAAATGTTTCTGCATGTTTCCTTTTCCACTTGATTTTTCTACTGGTGTATCTACATATAGCTATTTTAATTTCACTTTTTTTTATTTAATTTTGAACTATATTTTATTGGCATATTTTAGTTTGTAGATGTGCAAAAAGGGCACCCATCCCAGAAATGAACTATTTTACAGATCTGTAGTAGACAAAAGTTTTGATGCTTGCTCTTGAACAATCCACATTCCTCTGCAAGAATAAATTTTAAAGTGCATGTCAGTTTTGGACCCATGGTTGTGCCCATAGACCACATAACTGTATATACAAAAAACCAGTCAGATGTGCAGTGTGTGGTGTTAGCCATCTGGTAACCGCAATAGAAGTAAAACTGGAATTTCACTTTGTATGCCTGGCAGCTGGGGACAATCAAGCCCATTGCTTTTATACAGATTTGCTATGCGTGATGAAGTAATAATCACTAAATGTTTAATAAATAACAGAGCTATATAAAATACATGCTGAATTAATATTTTATGTTGTACAACTTGCTGTAGTGTGCATTCACTTTCAATCCACAACTTCCTAAAGTATACTAGAAACTTGGGCCTTTGTATTGGTTACTGGGACAGAATTTCTCGCTGGGGCAATCCCGCTCTAAGGTACCACGCGCTTGAGCCAGTTTCACACCAAGCTGAGGTGAAGGTATGGTGGTCCAGAAGGCACTACACAAGCCACCAGAAAGTTCAAGATACCCGAGTAATGCAAGAAAGGTCCTCTCTTCCCACCACCACTCCAGCTCTGAGAGCTGCACTTCAGTGCGAATGCGTCTCTGTAGCCCCCCTCCCATAAACACCTCTATTTATAGTGCTTAAAATGCTGTAATGGCCTCATCCATCATTCCGAAAGATGAGACTTGCTGGCTGTCACAGCTCAAATCTCCTGTCCCTTCCTTGACAAATACAGTTGAGAATCAGAAAAATCCCTCTTCAGCCCATGTGATAGGTAGCAATTCCCCTCACGCTGGATGGGGAGGACCTGGGCAGGACAGTGTGGGCTGTGCAGCAGAAACCATCCCTGAATAACTGCCCATTTATTTGCTTCTATCTGTTCGTATCTTTCACTAATTAGTTATTTGCCTTTTTTAAAACCAACATAACACAAGTTATTTGGAAAAGCCTTTAAAATACCTAAGTGAGCTGGAGTTTCAAAAGACTCTCAGAATGACAATCTCGGAAAACTCCCTAAGTTTTTCACATATTTTTAATACCACCCTGTCATTGTATCCAATTCCCATGTTTGAAGAGCTAAAAACCAAGCAGAAGTCAGGTATTGTGGTATTTTCTCCACATTAAGTTGCCCTCTGAACATTTTGTTACATTATTTTGCTGGCTTTCCATTCCACGAGTGAGATTGCTCCAACGTGGTGGCCCAGGCCAGGGCAGTTTAGGGAGGGGATGATTCACTAGAGGGTCCTCAGCCCTTGGGTGCCAAAGGGTGTTACAAAAAGGCAGCGTTTCGGGTAGGATTTTATTTTTAGATATTAACCATGATATTACAGCAGGGAACGCCTGTCAACGGACACCAGCTTGCGCTGCCCCCAGCCAGCGCGGCCTGTCAGGGCCCAGCCCCGCCGCCAGCCCGGCGCCGAGGAAGCCGATCTGCCCTGCACAAAGATGGCCGCTCGGAATGGGAATTGCGCTCCTCGGTCCAAGATGGTTGCCCCGCCGGCATCCGTCTGACCTTTTGCCCTTACTTAGGATGGCTACCAAGCTGCGGTCGACGTGCCCAAAACAAAGGTGGCCGCCCCAGCAAGGGTGTTCCCTACCCCTACCAAAAATGGCGGCGCGAAGCTGCCGCCGGCGNTGGGGGGGTGGGGGGAGGGGAAGGAGACGGAAAAAAAAAGAAAAAGAGGCAAAACAAGGCGGCGGCAGCAGCAGGGACAGCAGCAGCGGAGGAGGCTTCGCGCGGAGGATCCGTCGCGGCCAGGCTCGCCGGCTACCGAAGCGCCTCCCGACTCCCCGGAGCCGGTGTCGCGGCAGCCTCCCCCTTCTCCTGTCGCTCTAGCCCGCGGAGCCTCCCCCCTCCTTCCACCTCCCGGCAGCAGCGTCCTCCGCGGCGACCCTCCCGGTGCCTGGCCGGTTTACATGAGGGGGAAGGAAGCCTGCCTGGAGCCGAGAAGACGCGCAGCAGGGGAAGGACTGCTCCGAGGAGCCGCCGCCGCCGCCGGACCCCACGCCCCGGTTAGTCCGCCGGGCCCCCCCTCCGCTGCGCCCAGCGGCCGAGACCCTGTCCCGTAATCTCCGGGCGATTTGGGAGAACCGGTTAAACACCTTCCATGGGGGAGAGAGGAGCCCGGCCCCCCGCCGCCTGCACCTTCCCCTCCCTGCCGGAGGCTGCTCCTCTCCTGAGGTAAAAAAAATCCCTCCTGCCTTCCCCGACACCAGGACTCTTGCGAGGGAGGGGGGACACCGCGGGGGGCACCCCACAGAGAGCCGGGGCCTGGCGAGCCGAGCCGAGCCTGCCTGCGCCGCCCGCCCCTGCCCCGCTGGATGCCGAGTCCCTGAGGAGGAAAAACACATAACGCATATCCACCCGGCCTTTCAGCCAGGGGCTCGCTCGTCTGCAGGGAACCCACGTATCTCGGTGGAAGGAGGCGAGCCCCGCACCAGAAACCACCCTCCCAGCAGCAGTGAGAGCAAGAAAATCTCCTTCCCCTTCCTCCTGCACAGCTCGCTGTCCCCTCCCTTCCCTTTTCCCGAACGCTGAATGCTGATTTCTGAGATGAAAATCTCCCTCTTCGGCCAGCCAGGACTCATATGAAGGACACGCAAATATTGGATCATAAATAAGAAGCGAGTCTGGCAAGCTCAGAAACCCAGCCCAAAAGGAGCAGCATCGAGAATCCACCCTTCTCCTGCACAACTCACTCCCCACCCAACACACATAGAATACTAATTTCCTGAGATAAGATCTTACCCCTTTAAACAACCACACACGCGCGCATACACACACACACAGAGTGTATATTATTACTAAATATAATAGGTTAAACCCAGCAGCACGGGGAAAAGCCTCATCTGTAACTCACTCCCCCTTTTCACCCTTCTGAATGCTGAGATCCTGAGGTAAATTCTTCCCTTACCCACAGCAAAGACTCTTTTTGAACAGGACACAAATATATATTAGATTATAGAGATGTATTAAATTATTCCAGATTTAAATCTATTTTTTGCTGCCAAGGGGTCGGGGGACCAGACATCATTGTATATTTTTTTTCTTCCCTCTTAACTCATTTATGGGCGAGTCAAGGCTGCTGAGGAGGAAAAAAACAGGATAGTTAGAATCTCTTTATCCTTATTCCCCAGAAGCTTTTTCTCTCATCGCTGTGCATTTCCTTTAGAAAAAGGAAACCTCTTATTTTGTGAACCAAAGATTTATTTTTCCCTTCCTCCTGGCCAAAGGAAGGAAACGGACACAAATTGACACGTTTAAATAGTTGAAGAGATCTATCTTTTGCAAAAAACAAACACCTTTATCCAAATCTGAAATAAATAGCGTGGCGGGAGAAACTGGAATATCTAGCTAAAAACAGGATACTTACTAATCTCGCCTCAGAAGAGGACGAGGTAAACACTAAACATCAACTTGTTCTTACAGGGAGGATTCAAACCCTAAATATAATCAATGGGGGATTACGGGTTTGGAGTGTTGGTGCAAAACAACACTGGAAATAAGTCAGCTTTTCCAGTCAGATTTCATCCACATCTGCAGCCTCCACACCATCATCAAAATGCAACCCCCAGCCCTGCTGCTTTTATAAATAATAACACAGCTGCCAATGGCAGTAGTGCTGGGTCAGCTTGGCTCTTTCCTGCTCCAGCTGCCCATAATATTCAGGATGAGATTCTGGGGTCAGAAAAATCTAAAACTCAGCAACAGGAAAAGCAAGAGTCCCTAGAAAAACAGCAGCTTTCCCCTGGTCAAAGTCAGGAAGCAGGCATGCTCTCTGAACCTGAGAAGGCTAAAACTGAAGAAAATCAGGGCGATAATTCTTCAGAGAACGGCAATGGAAAGGAGAAAATAAGAATAGAATCGCCGGTGTTAACAGGATTTGATTATCAAGAGGCTTCGGGGCTAGGTACTTCGACGCAGCCCTTGACATCCACTGCATCTTCTCTGACTGGTTTTAGTAACTGGTCTGCAGCTATAGCTCCTTCTTCTTCTACAATAATCAATGAAGATGCAAGTTTTTTTCACCAGGGAGGGGTCCCTACTGCCTCAGCTAATAATGGTGCTCTGCTGTTTCAGAATTTTCCACATCACGTCAGCCCTGGCTTTGGTGGTAGCTTTTCCCCCCAAATTGGACCCCTCTCTCAACACCACCCTCATCACCCCCATTTTCAGCATCATCACAATCAGCATCAGCAACAGAGGAGGTCTCCTGCAAGTCCTCATCCACCTCCATTCACACATAGAAATGCTGCTTTTAATCAATTGCCTCATTTGGCTAATAATCTTAACAAGCCACCTTCTCCATGGAGCAGCTACCAAAGTCCATCGCCTACACCATCTTCATGGAGCCCTGGTGGTGGTGGATACGGTGGGTGGGGTGGGTCCCAAGGCCGAGACCACCGCAGGGGACTGAACGGAGGGATAACTCCCCTGAACTCCATCTCACCCTTAAAGAAGAATTTTGCAAGTAATCATATCCAGTTGCAGAAATATGCTCGACCCAGCTCAGCCTTTGCTCCAAAATCGTGGATGGAAGACAGCTTGAATAGAGCTGACAACATTTTTCCTTTTCAGGTGAGCATACTCTGTTATATCTGCAAGAAAAATAACACGTAAGTGCATTAAAATGCCCTAGAAAGGGTCTGGGGTTTGAACAGTACAGTCTGATTGTATGGCTTCTGTGCTTGCAACTTCAAAAAAACCAACCAAACAAAAAACCCACCCAAAAACATGGCTAACTTAAAATGCGATAGTGTGAATTATGCTCCAAGCTGTGAATCATGTTTGGTTTGTTTTGTTTTTTTTTTAATAGTGGTGGTCATATAAATATCTGCTGCTCACCAGACATCTGTATTAGCCAGTTTCCTTCAGCTTAATACTTAGACACATTCAGAAATAGACGATGAGCAAATTTAGTTACAAGTAGCAAGTGTATCTACAAAAAGGAGTAAGGAAAAAAGTGCTGCCTGATGAAGTATGAAAGGTCTGAGGCCTTCTAACATATTCAAGAATGTACCACATCTGAGAAAAAGTATTAAGTAATTGTATGTTGGTTTACAGTATCATATGGACTTGTAGTGCAATGTAACTTTTGTAGCATTTTTTGGAAACTTTGAATTTTTTACATGATGGTAATCAAGGCAGTTTGCTTTCCTCGGTAATGGCAGCAAATTTTGGTTACAGGCCATTAAATCATCACCAAAAATAGATCTGGATGAGTTTCAGTTGGTGCTCTCCTGTATTTTAATATGGCCTTATCCTGGCAGGGGACAGGTTGCCTGGCAGTTCAGCCTCTCCTTCTAGGCTGACTTTTTATGAATTTGAAATTAACTGAATAATACTGAACCTAATTTGCAGTAAAAATTAAAACAGGAGTACTCTTCATCTGACCACTAGTTAAACCTAGCTTTTATGTGTGTGTGCCTTTTGTAAACTCCTTTAGGGTGAATCCAAAAACCCAAGAGTTCTTTTACATTTAGTGGGTTGTTTTTCAAGATCTTCAAATAAGTGCAAAAGTAAAAATTTCAAAATGATTGCAGTATTTCTAGCCATGCTGTAAGAACCAGGGTGACCTACTTTAAAATAATTTGAAAGATCTGTAGATAAAAACCGTGTAATATGTATTATGTTATAAACCACCCTAAAGAAATACAAATATATTTAATAATGACTTTGTGGATTCAGACATAGGAACAGTTCAGTTCTTCATAAACTGTTCAGTTTCTGCTTGGTTTGCAGGGCCTGCATATGCAGCCTTCTGACAACAGAGCAGCTGCTGGCAATAACTTTCCATTAGAGACCTTTTTTCTACTGCAGAGCTACTAGCTGGTTCAATATCGGGTAGAGCCCTTGTAAATTTAGAATGCATAACAATAATTGATTTTAATGTCAGGATTTGTAATTAATATAATGAACCTGTGTCCAGAATATCAAATTTATACACTGAAACCATTAGAAAAAGGGACACAGCTGGAGTTGGTCTTTTTTCAGCCTCACTGCAGTGAGACTTGGCTCACAGTTTAATTCATTCTGTACCCGGCACATAGCTGATGTTCAGAGTGACAGAATGAGATCAAGTGTGTCCTTGCTGCTGTGTATAAGGCCCAAATATATACGCAGTGATAGAAATGTGCTTGGTTTGACATCAAGGAAATTAAAGGAAATTACAAAGTCAACCTTGACTTCTGGGTTATGTTCCAAACATAAAATATCATACACACGTATTTTGATCATGGTAAAGAAATAATTTTTGTGTAGCATGTTGGTATCTGTTTACATAAACACTAAGATGAAGCTGTACATGTCAAGACCAAGTCTGACACTTCTTCATGCCAAGAAAAGGAAAGTGTTGGAGTGAAGTGCTTTCCAGTCTGTTACTATCACTTCTGTGAAGAAAAGGGCAGGGCAGCTAAACAGGACTTCAGCACTGCAGACCTAGAAAGATGCTGATTAATTTTGAAAGCCATGTTGGGCAACTGCTTTTTATAACTTTTTTTGGTATAAAATCTTTAGCTCCTTTGGTCACTTAGTCATTTGTGTGTTGAAAGCATACTGAATTTTTGAATCGCTGGAAACAAATGATGTAAAATTTGACCTTTGATGTCTTTTTTTTTGATTATGCTGATTGTATGCCTGAGTCAAAGCAGAAATAAGGAGTTTTGCTTATTGTATATTTGTGTTCATGCATATATATATATATGAAGTATCCTTGATGATGCAATCATGTACTGGACAAGGCTATTTTGTTACTGGAGTCTTCTTAGATTCCTATTTAGGAAATAATTGAAAGCTGTCTTTGCTGCAGCAACATAATGGAGTAATTTGATACAACTATCCCTTTCATTTAATATTTATGTTTTGCTGCTTAAATCATTAACAAGTGTTGCTGCAATCTAGTGAAAACTAGTTTCTTTAGAAGGCAATATGTAAACCAGCAATTGCAAATATTCGGGGATCACTTTTTTTTCTCTCAAAGGTTGTCTCTACTCCAAAGCTTGGTGAAACACTGAAGTCTATGTTTTGATGGAAATCTTAGGGTAACCGAGTGTAGTGCTTGTTTCCTCTTCAGAGAGGACAACATTGCATAATGTCCCTATAAGCCACTAACGTGAACTACTGCTCACTTCAAATATTTCTGCCTATGGCCCCTAGACGCTTGCGATGAAGTGGGCATTCCAAATGGTGCAGATAAAAGGAAAATACTGTGGTCATCTGTTTGACAATCTTGCAATTTGATGATTGCTTGCTTGGTATTGAGAGCTGCATGCAAACCATTGTGCTTTTTGTTGTAAGTGTTTTTTATTTGGAACTCTGTCTCATAACATTTCAGAAGTAGCGTGTCTGTAGGCACCTCTTGTTGCAGAGATGGAACTGGAAGCAAGGTTGGAGAAGACTGTTACCAGATCTGTTAATGCAATTAAGTTTTGATATTGTGCTTCAGCCACTGGGCAGGCTTCCCCATTCAAAGATCTTTTGAAAAGAGAAAAGCCATTGTTCTTTGTGCGTTCATTTGAAAAGGAAATGGTCTCCAAACGAAAAAATGATTCCCGAATAAAAAAAAAAAAATAAAATTGAGTCTTTTGGATACAACAGCCTTCCCTGAGAATTAATAAGTGAAAATGCTTTGACCGTGACTATTGCATCTTACAAAGTTAGTGATTTTTTAAAATAATTCCTTCTACTTCTCTCCCGGCAGCACTGACAAACTAAGTGCTCAGTAATTGCATTTTACTGCAGCATTGCCCTCAAGATTGTTTTGGCTTTCCTTTTGCTGTGTACTTGCACTTCCTCATGAGAGTGGAACATCCTGCCTGTTATGCAATGCATAAATCTTGCTTTGATAGGCATTTCCAGGTTTCCAGATCTCATCTTCAAATGCGTGACGATGTTTTTTAAATTGGTCTTTGAAGGCACAAGCAAGTTAAGCAATAGTGTTCAGCTTTCTGTAAAAATGCTTAAAAATAATTTGTGTTTCTTCCTGGAATCAGGCTTGAAAATAACTGCCCATTTCAAAGAATTTTGTACATGAGAGCAGTTCATTATATCCACTTGTTCAAAATGTTTTTTCCTTTCTTCTACAGTGGCTAGTTTCCAGGTATATAACCCCTTCCAAATCCATTGAGGGTCTGTGCCAGAGAGACTTTCTCTTCCCCCAGGCAGATATGGAATGTTTGAGAAAACACATACGTGATTACAGAATGTGTTTTAATTCTGAGCTATACGTCATGATTTGTTTGCCCATAGAAATGGGTTGATTTAATAAGTGCATTAAACAAATTCACAGGGAATTGGAATAAAAAAATAATCTTTTGAATGCATTTGCCAATCTTTCCTCTTGAAGGAATTTTGCAAATAAATTTCTTTATCGTGCCTCTTTATTGTAATATTTGTTCTTTGTTTTTGAAGAACATTTTCATAAATCATCACAGCTGATTGCATAAAATAAGGCTACTTGTTTTGCAGAAAGTTTTGCAGAATTTTGTTTTTATTCTAGCAATTATTCCAAGAAATTTCAAGCTGTCATTTTGAAATAGAATAAATACTTGAAGCTGGATTTTTAAATGTCTGTTCACCCATTTTTCTATAACTACATCAGCTGTGTAGTAATTAGCGTTTCGTATGCTGTTCCCCACA
>VYZW01055518.1:156621-167155 GCA_013401315.1 Balaeniceps rex
TCTTTGTACCATTGGGAAAGGGAAAGGGAGGTTGAACTGACTTGCAGTTTGAATTTTTCCTTTTTTTTTTTTTTTTGGCAAAGGTAATCTTTCTTTGAAAGTACCTCAACTTACAAAGTATTCAAAGCATGTCTACGTATTTTATCTAAACCTGAATAGAAACTGCTTATGGTATACAATTCAGAAGTCTAGTTTCTTATCCTTGTTCTGTATAATGAGTAATCTATTTCAGTTCGATGGTTACTTGTATAAGTAGTCAAACTCTTACTTATGCTCATTATCTAAGCATTCAATTTTGTTGCCAGTCATGAGATCAGTAAAAAAACAAACCTGCATTTGTGGTTTCTGAAAGCAACTTTCTTCCGATACCAAGGCTTGTGGTGTTAATGAAATCTGGCATGTTTTAATGGCGATTCTTGCTCAGAAGACCAACCTTTGGTATACTGGCAATAACTTGCATTTGTTGCATTCACCGTGGTCTGAAACGCAGCTTGCCTTTCACATCCCCGGTACTGTGCAGCAATTCAGGGTGTTGAGAAACACCAAGAAATATACTTTCCTATTGAAATCACAAGGAGAGCTTGATGTGGATAAGAATAATGCCAAATGAATAAAACAACCAAAGTACATTCCCTCCTTATGTGGTGGGGGCCAGGCTTTTATTAATGAAAAGTAGTAATAGCTTTCATTTGTTTTATATGCTGTCTGGCAACATCCTATGCCCCCAGCATTGTATACTGAACCAAGAATCAGGTGTCCTTCCTTGACTTGCAGCACCTGGGGTTTGCCCTGAGACCTTCTTTTCAACTGTCAGGCGGGCCCAACACAGGTTTTAGCTGCTGAAATCTGGCAAGATAACAACCCAAGGTGACATGGCTGTAGAACAAATAAAATTTCCCTTTAAATTTGAATTTAACAAAGTCAGTTTCATATGTATTCAGCAACTAAACAAGGGTAGTTCTATATAGTAGTATGATTTTTAGTTTAAATGCTTTGAAAAGATTCTTTGCAATTGAAATATTTTTTTTGAGTGCTTACCATGTTTTAAGAATGATGGAATAAATGTGTCAGCAAAGAATATGTATAGTTCTGATACACGTTAATTCCTGCTTGAGCTTGGTTGTTAATCCCCTCTGCAGTCATCTATGGTTTGTCTAAAGTTTTGTGTGTGTTGTATCATACTGATCGGAACACAGTAGTATCAATCAGGTATTGTTCTGGGAATGATTTCTTAAGTTCTTTATAAATTGTTGTGTTTCATGGTTAGTAGTTATAAAACTATAAAGAAAAGGGTCAAAACTGAAAAATTTAAGTGATCCTATGTGAAATACTTTGTTGTGAAGTCTCATTTTTCAAGGATTTCCTCAGCAAAAACATTAAGTTTGCTTATAGTGAAATAGGCAGTACGCTGAATTTGACTGCTGCTTACCTGGGTAGCAGACTTAATACAGTAACTTACTTGCTGTAATACACTTAGGAATGGATCTTTATTCAAATTAGCATCTACTGTGTTGTGGTAATGCTGCAGTGATCGTCTGTAAGTAGGGCAGGATTTGTAAGGAGAGGAAATACCTTCAGTTAAACTGCCTGATACAGCTGGAAAAAAATCGTAACTTGCTGGTACAAAACATATTTCAAGTCAAGTCTGAAGAAGGGCTCATGTGATCACAAGCCTTTTGTGGTTTTTTTCCATCTGTATCAGTTGGTGTATGATTATGTCTTAACACAGATTCTGTCTCCTGTTTTCACTGTTCTCTTCTTGCCTCACCTTTATTTAAACTGATTGAAAGGAACCTTTAAAAACCTTGCATCTAGAAATCTTAAAATTTGACAAATTGTGGTTGTCAGTTCAAATCTTGCTTGCTGTTTCAAACACCTGCAGTTAAATAAGCAGATCCATAAGAAGTTTTTCATTTTGCATTTTAAATGGATTAATCAGTGCATACAGTGCTTTTAAACTAAAGTTGGATACTCTCAGAAAGGAAAAGCTTCTGAGTTTGAGACTTTAAAAATAGCCTGGGTAAGACACTAATAAAACATACTGTAGAGAGCAATCTCAGAATGGCATGGAAATAATTTAGATGATCTAATAGGTCTCACTGCTATGTTGTGAGTCTTTGAGAGGATTTAGTATTGACTCAACACAAGTTTAGTATGTAACACACCACCCCCTTTCATATTGTAATGGACTTCAAGAGACAGAGGTACTATGTTAAAATATACCTTCAAAACAACTTAAAGAGTATGGACATGATAATGGATACCAGTCACAGTTTGGAACGCCCTGTCTCTTGGAAATAATTTCTATCTTTAAATGGTATGTTCAGAGCAGCAGGTTTTGGATCCTGTAATAAAATTATAAGTAGGAATTCTTTAAAATTTAACATAATCCATTCACAGCATGTACTTCTTGACTGAGGTGATTAGGCTGTGCTAGCCTTGGATTTGTTTAGGACAGTAATAATTATGTTCTTGGGTTGTCTTGCTATATGAAATAAATAGTGTTTCCTGCTTGAGGTTCAAAGGTGAATCTTAAGTATCATTGATTCAGTACACTCAATATTAACTTGTAATGCTTTTGGTAGGCATTTTACCATTTTTTCCCTCTTTTTAAGGTATATTTTTATCCCTGCTCAAATCCTCTTCCTTTGCTGAGCAGCTGCCATTTCAATATGTTATTTTTATCCACACGAGTGAGCGTGATGCATGCTGCATAGCCAATGACAGCCTGCAGAAGCCTTTCCCTGGAGACTAATTGCATCTTCTTTACAATGTATTCGGCCTTCATGAGCTGAGCCTGGGATCCAGAGACTGATTTTTGAATCTGGGTCTTCCAGATGGCAATTTGAGCATTACTGTAATAGTAGTAGATTGACTAAATATTTCCTTGTTAAGCGACACTGAAATGTCTTTAAATACTTCATAACCACAGACTGTTTTATTACTGAAATATCCTATGGTTCAGTTCAGGATATAAGGTTATTGCCTGGAAATTATGCAAGGTGAAATGGATTAACGAAGCACAGTGAAGCACTCCTGTAAAATTTGGGTGTGAATAGCTCAGTATCTGCATGAATGCTATGAGCGTGAAATAGTCTCTGAAGACTAAACATACTTACGCACAAAAAGGAACGTTTGAGAAGTAGTGTAAGGTCAGAGTATACCTACAGACACTGGGAGAGAGAGTTGAACAGCAGCTCTAAATTTTAGAGATAAGAAAGCCAGAATGATGAGAACTGGCACTATTCAGGATTTCTCTGAGCAAGCAGGTACACCTAACTGTATTTTTAAAGCAATCATCAGCCCCTTAATATTGATCTAAAAAATTATTTCAGATGTGAAGAAAGTAGGTAAACCTTATAAAGTGTTCTTTGATGAAAGGGATCAAAATAGTTTTGACAGCATTTTATGAATATTGGATAAGAAACTGAACTAGTTGTTTCTTTTCCAGCTCTGTGGATTATGCAACATGTTCATATTGGTTTCCTATATGATCCAGAAAATTAATGAGACTCTGGTGAGAATCAGGCCCAAATTTTGCCAAGGGCTAAATAACAAAAGCTACAATTCTTTTTGGGGTCCTTTATATATGCACAGGACAAAATCTGAGCCATTTTAAAATGTAAAATAATAGATTTTTAGGGTTTTCTTAAATTTTAAAACCATCTTTGTTTTCATAGCAGTGAGGAATGCTTGAGGTTGGTGGCTAAGATCAACCTTTCATCCCTACTCGTGTTCTGTGCGAAGAGGTACATGATCTAGTTATTGAGTTCTGAGAGTCAAAGGCCTCTGGCCAATGTGTACGTCTGTACTGACGCTGCAGTCATCTCCGTGCCTCTGCTGCCTCTTGTAAGTGAGCACGCTCTCGCAGGGGAACCGTGGTGGTCGTACCTCAGGCTTCCAAGAGCAGCATCGGTGATCGATCTTGTTTGTGTACCTTGTCTCAGAGAAATCTTATCTAAGGATTACTCATCTGCAACTTTTAATGTATTCAATTTAGGATGAAATGCACAAAAACTTTTGCTTCTACTGCACCAGGCTGTAGACAATTTTTTGTAGACAATTATGGTTTGCTGTTGTCATCTTTGGAAACTGTCGATGAATTACTGTGTTGAATGTTTCCTACTCAGGATCTTCTTGAATTTTGCCTCCTATGCAGTAACCAGGAAAGGCTAACAGGATTTGCAGACTTGAGTGCATATTAATTAAGAGGAAAACCAATTGTTTTATTATCTCAAAATATTGCTGAACTGGGTCTGATAGCAATAAACTACAACCCATGCTGATGGGTTGGGGGAAACAGGGTCTGTGTGAATTTTATTTGAAATCAGCAGCTCCCATTCCTGCTGCAATCCACTATTTTCAGTTGGGTTAGAGTAGAAGTGTTGTAACTGCTATTAAGAAGTAAGGGCATGCTTTCTTTCCAAATGCGGCTAATATTAAAAATTTTGGGGCAATATTCAATATTTTAATTATTTAGTCTTTTGGTATGTTTTCCCCCCCCTAGTTCCTCTCTTGGCAATTGAAGTGTTCATTGATTTATCCCTACCTTTCCAATATTTGGAGTTTACCAGAGCCTTTATTTATAAACAGCCAACAATCCAGTAATAAAATGAAATCCCCTGGGCAACAGAACAGACAGAAATCTTCCATTAATAAGTACTGAGATCAGACCGTAGACTGGATTCTAACCTTACACGGAAGTAATCACAACCATACATAATGTATGATTTTACATTCATTGGCTATTATCTAATAAACTTCCAGCTTTCTCATTTAAATTGACATTTGGTCTTGTGGCTTGAGCTAAATGCTTCTTTGTGAGAGAGATGCTTAATTTGATGAGGCTTGGAAAGGCAAAACTTGATTTGGAAGAAAAAAACCCCATGCCTCAAACTTGCAAAAAATACGAGGACTTGAACATAGATAATACGCAGCGAGAAATTAAAATAAAACCCCACCAGACCGGCTTTTCTTGTGAGGAGACCCGGCTCGGCGACGATCCCTTCCGCGGGTCCCGAGGCGCAGTCGGCACTCTCACCTGGCACTACCAAATACTCCGAAGTGGAGGTGAGCGCCTTTTAATTTCACACAGGGTTGAAGAGAATTTTTTTTTTTTTAAAGTGGCAGCCCACTGAAACATGGCTTAACACTCTCCAGTTTAAAAGGAAGCTCCATCTGCACGGCGGATCTCCGGTTTAGAGGGGGCCCTCAGAAAGGAGGGGCTGGAGAATCCCCCCCTGCAGTCGTTGTCTCTGTGGACTATCCCGATGCTGTCTGTGTGCCCCTCTGGCTGCGGTCGGGCTGCCGCTGCCCCAGCCCCTGCCCCGACCCCGGCCGCTGCCTCCGCGAGTGCCTCTCCCCGAGCAGCCTGCGCTGGTCTATGAAGGTTTCACACCGCAAGGTATCTTTGCTCTCCGAGCGGGGTTGCTCGGGTTAGGGCTGTGCTCAGCGATAGGCGACCGCATGCGTTGCTTCGTAATTGTAACCGAAGCTTTTGCCTTTGCTGTATTTTCAAGCTGCTGCAAGTTGACAAGACTTCTTGTCTTCTGTTGTAGTTAGGAGGGGAGAGAGGAAAATACTGCAGTGTGTTACCCTTACTGGCAGGTCCCAGTAACTTTGTTTGGAGCGTCCTCTTCTTTGAGCTCTGATTTAAAGGTCACCGTTTGTGTTGTGCTTCCTGAAGGCATGCTGAAGCCTGCGTGCTCTGCTCAGTTTGTGTAATACCGGTATTAACCAACAATGGAGACTTTTAATATGGCCGTATTCTTAAAGTCACAGGCAGCNACCTACAAAAGCCACATGCCCATCAGCAGCGCCAGTGCACTGGGTGTGAATTATTTCTGTAGCAAGAGAAAGAACATGGGTATATCCAGGATATTAAAGCCTTGAAACTAGACTGATTGCTAAGTTATCAAATGATATGATTGCCTGGTTTTGTGGCACTGTATGCCATAAGAAAATGCGGTCAATTTTAAAAAAAAAAAGGTTTTTAATTTATAGCAGTCTGGAATTGGCAGCATTTAGGTGGATGTAAATGAAAAGAGAATTTGCCCGTTCTTTGGAAGACTGGAATACAGGTTGCCCTGAGGCAAAGGTAGAGTGTAATTTAGGTTAAGACTTTTGAGATTTTTTTCCCTGATTATTCCTTGGCTTTGTCACCTTAATTTTCTGTTATCAACTGCAAAAAGCCAAGACCCGTTTATACTATCTCAGAAAACATTGTGCATTACCTAATAAATAATTTAAACCATTTGTATGCACATACACTGATGCATATGATTTAAAAAATAAAGCTGTAGTTAAGTTACTGCTGTTTGGTTTACTCTTTGCTGCAAATTCTCTTATTATGATGAAAACTGCAAAAATCCCAGGACAGGGATGCAACATTTAAGACTGTATAATAAACACTTTTGCAATCATCTGGAATAATTTGGGAAATTATAGCACAATCCAAATTATGTATTGAAATGTAGCGGTTTAGTAGTTGTTTTCAATGATGGAAAACATCAGTTGGAAGAGGTGAATTACTGCTGACATTAAATTAATTCCCTTGCATTTATTGATATTCTTAATTTTAAGTGTGTGGGAAGTAGTTTGTATGTTATGGTGCTTCTCAGAGTTTGGGGAATTTTTCAAAATGTTGACATTTATTTGTCTTTGGAACTGCATTCAGAACTTGAGTTTGACTTACGTTAAATATATATAATGTCAAATATAGTACTGGAAGAAAATAAGGTAAGGAAACAGATACTGTTGGTTACCTATCCTGGTACTACTTTTACACAAGAATTACCGAGTAGTTTAAACTTTGTGATAATACCTGCGTTGTTATAGAAATACAGGTCTTGATAATGCAGATGTCAAACAACTAGATGTTTATACTTCACTACTGCACGATTTTGAGGTAGGGTACTAATTCAGCTGAGGAAGAGCAACACCTTGATTTACGCTATCTGTCTAAAATGGAGCCATTGAGCAATAAGCTAGAGGGTATTAATGTAACCACCCTTTGAGGCCAGGAAATTCCTTCCCCTGCCACCACAGAGCAGTACAAATATCCCGGGGTTTTCTGATCCTGGTCCAGCTTTGAAATCAGTGTTAGGATTCCTGTTAACTTCATGGGAGTATGAGACCTACGTTTTTTTGTCCAAACTTGAAACATTTCTCATAGGCCCCTTGCCATGCTGTCCCATCTCCAGAGTCTGTATGGAAAATTAAATGCCTTTCACACTCTTCAGACAAGATACTTCCTAGGAATGTATGTGCTGCAAATGATGTGGCAGTTAGAGATTTTTAAAACACAACACAACATTGAAATAGTGCTAAAAATTTTCCATGTCTAAATCAGTGATTTGATCTTGAAAAGTGTTACAGCCAACAAAATTGTTACAGCCAACAAAATTCCGTGACAGCAGCCTTGTAATCTGATTAAAACCTTTCTAAGGTTTTCTTGCTTTCTTTTTTGTATTTTTGTCTTTGTTAAATTAATTCCATCCCTTTTTTTAGAAGTGTGTTTAATCTTCTGCCTTGTTCAGTATCACTGCCCTCCAAGTGTTTGGGTTTTTTGTTTTTTTTCTTTTCTGAATTCTTGCTTTGATAATCTCTGACCATTCTGGATCATCTTCAAAGCAGCCTTTAATTTGGAGCGGTACTCCATGAGTAGTGTCTGTTCCTTGTTTTAGAAGATGGAGAGCTTGCCCACCTCCCCTCCTAAACTGCTGAAACTACCTGTCTTTCGTCTTTTTGCTCGCTTTGTTCACTTTTTTCCTTGATGTTGAATTGTTAGCTCTTTGAGTCTTTTGTTAGCCACGCTTTGCACACTCTCTACCATCGTGTTTATCAGGCTAGAAATGGCATGAAAGGAGCAGAAAGAAAAGCCTGAAGTGCTTTTCTTAAACCTGGAGATAAAGAAGAAATGGGAGGTATAATGAGAATGGGGATGAATTTTGAAGAAAAGATAAGGAAGTGACAGATGAAGTGTAAGTGTAAAGGGGAACAAGCTCCTAGGAAAGTCATACAGAAACACTTTAGTAGTGGGCAGTCTTTGCATATACCCAAGAGTGACTATGCAGCAGCCTGAAATCTGAATTTTGTGTCAATTACTTAAGATATTTTGAGAAAGAATTGTGATGCGTATACAATTTGTGTATTCACTGTCTACTTATTTTAATCAGCATTAGGTAGAATGATGAGAACTATTGATGAGGCGAATCCGAAAAGACATTTTACAGTAGATTTATCCATACTTGGCTTAATGTATTGTTTGTTGGAATGCAGATTGGTTAGCTGTGATGCTAGTTTTTTGGGGTTTGTTTTGTTTTGTTTTTTTTCCCCCCACTTTAATGTTGATAGTTGGCCTTTCAGATGAGTGGAGCATTCACGTGCTGTCTCTAGATATGCAAATGTCAGGTGTCCTTAGAGGTACAACGAGTGGTATTCTTTCAGATTTACTTAGAAATCCTATTAACAAGAATCCCAGCTCAGCAGTCAGATTGGATAGGTATGAGAAAAGGATAATTTTTTTGTATGAAATGTGGGGATTCTTGTGGTAGGTAAAATCAAATATATAAAACAATTTATAATACATTAATAAATTCCCAGTAATTTATAGTAATGTTACAGACAAATCTTAATATTGTCATTAGTGTTGGTGTACAAATGATGAGGGAGATGGGGATAGCTTTCTGAAGGCATTCTAAGGAATGTCTTGGTTGTTCATTTGTCATTTTAAATTGTTACAATAAATAGTGTCGGTACATGGTCCTGTATACCGTTTTGAATCTAGGCAGAGGAAATGAAATGCTGATTCTTTTAAAATACAGTTTTCTGTTTCTCTTCCCATTTGGATTGGGTGTGGGGAAGTGTAGAGTACATTTTTTCCACAAATATTAGTGGAAAAATTAGTGTCTTATCTATGCTGGTTACTGTAAAAATGAAAAATGGGGAAATGTTATGCTGCAGAGACTTGAGCATGCTTGATGTTGACTTGATTGTGTTACTATTTCCTTATTGTTTGGGGGTGAAATAAGAGGATGCTTAAAAAAGGAACAAAGCCCTCATGTTGCATTCCAGGCTGTCTTGTGATCATTCCTTCACAGACAAAAATAAGTTGCTTTGAACCTATTGTTGTCCTTAAGGAACTCTGGTTTTAAATCTTGCAGCATGTAAGTATATGCCAGTGTAAATCCAGCTTTAGCAAGTCACATGCAGGAATTGCATTTCAGGTTATTCATTAAAGCATGGGCAGAATTCATGGTATAGCTATGATGGTATAGGCAGATACCAGCATCTCTTGAGGGGAAATGCTATATATAAAGAATACAGGAACACAGTGCACGTGAACCATGACTGCAAATGGGGGGGTTGTGAAGTTTTTGGACCTTTTCCATATGTTTTTATAAGTTGTTCAATAGATTCTATAATAGGTTCAATAAATTGTTCTTGTCACTTACAAAATAAATTGTGTCTAGCGAATTTTAGCATATGACATCCCATTCTTTCCTTTCCTCCTGTCAGAACGTTCATCATTAGTATTAGTATACCAGTGTATTTTGGAATTCACTGAAGTTAATACATTTGAAGTAGTTCTGTGGCTGAGAATCTGATTTGCTCTTTGCTGGCAAAGCTGTGTAATGCTTTTCCTTCTCCCAGTTGCAAACTCTGCCTTTCATTTTTTATTTTTAAAGTGACTATAGTAATAGTTTAAGTGTTCAAAAGATAAATGCTGCCAATTACTCCATATCATAAACTGGAAGATGTATTGAGGGGAAAGATTGGATGTTTTTATAACTTCTTGTCTATTCTCCAGAAGTCATACATTAATATAAAACAAAGCTCAGTGCCACCGGCAGTAGGGTGGCTGCTTTTCTGAAATACATGCATAATTCCAACTAACATCCAGTCTCCAGCAGAGGGTTGTGCTCCAGGATCTGCTTTTCTGCTTTTGGTTTCTTATCTCTGACCCTGTGGGGATTCCTGGAGGGGAGGGAGGAGTTATATTCAAATACGTATGATGTTTAAGGGTACCACTTAAATTGATTTGCAGTAACCCAGTATAGTGTAATTGGAATTATGGAAAAAATATTGATACCTTGTAGACAAAGCTGTTGCTATGTTTAGGATCTAAAGGGGGTTTGTTTAGGAGAAGATTTCTCTGTATTCTTCTGTTTGATACCAAAGAAAACTTCAAAGTTAGCTTTGAAGCTTCTGTATTTTTGAGAGGAGTGAAACTGGATTTGATTTGTCACCTTTCATGAGTAGTTAAGCGGTTGTTGAAATGTATGAAAGATCATCTCCTGAGGTTCAGTCCGTGTGGCACTGTGCTAGTGGAGTAATAACGGTGGTGGTTTTTAAAGCTCTCACACAAGCCCAACTGCAGTGTTTTCATAGTTAGCCTTTTTTGTTTCCATTTCCCCTTCAGACTTATGCTTGAATAGCATGCTGGAAGCATGTCTAGGACTTTCTGTCCCAGTTGTCCAATCTGGGAGTTAGCTTGAACTTCTCACGAAGGTGGATTTGAATCAATGCTGGG
>VYZW01055519.1:10039-33022 GCA_013401315.1 Balaeniceps rex
CTGAGAGACGTCTGTAAGTTCACTTTTAAAGAATCTCATTCTTTCTTCTCCAGTGAATGGGTAGCAGGAGAGCACAGAACCAGAGCTATTTGATGCATACAGTCAGCTGTTCTAGCAAGGTCGCAGCATGGCAAAGTACAAGCCAATGGTCTCCTCTCAAAGGTTCACAGCACTCTGATTTCAATAGCATTCCTCTCAATCTACAGCCATGCAAGTCATCACAGCCTCCAAGCCTGGTACTTTCAGTCTGGCCTGACTTTGGTTCTTCTCTAAATTCCAGCAATGTAATGCCCACAGGACCAGCTCTGTTACATTGGCATGACAGAACACTCAAGTCCTCAGGTTTAAACCCAATCTCTTGCTCTTTATGTTGCTACACCAAGGATAGGAATCTGTTGAGTCCCCTTGAGATACTGTATAGACCTTGCCAGTCCAAGAGGAAGGAAACCTAAACTACCTTTATGCCACCTTTGTGCCCTCCCCACCTGGCGCTGCATAAGCTTCCAGTAGTACCAAGTGTCTATCTAATGCCATCACGCTGGATGCGGTTTAGGCCAATGTGAAGTGGCATTCAGTTCCTCCCTGCATTTCGGACCCCTAATGGGGCCTTTAAAGGCAGCCACACGTTTGTCCATCATGCGGTAATCCTTCCCCAGGCAGAACTGAAGCTGTTTTTATTGCTAGACAGTGTGAAGCAGCACAGCAGTGTGGGATGATCTGGTAGATGACCTCACCACAACTGCTCAGAGATGCCCATGGGGACTTCTGTGGAAAACTGCAAAGCGTTTCACTAGCCCTGCTAACATGACTGTGTCTTCGCATTGCTGCCTTCCCCATATGCATCCTTGTGCCAGAGAGATCTGCGTGGAGCAAGAATCTCTTTTAGAAAGAAGTTCCCCTGCCCCTGCTGGGCATAGCCTTCATAATGCCCTCAGTGATGTCACAGGTAGAGGCCACACAGAGCCTGCTGTGACATCACACACAGGATATTCTGTTCTGTGACATCACAAGGAGGACAAACTGCACTGTGACGTGAAAAACAAGACGTGCTGTGCACAGATCGGGTGTGGGACCTGGCACAGGAGAGCTGAGGACTGTGCATCCATCCCTGGTAATGCAGGGAGGAAGGGAGAGGACCAGAAACACCAGGGTAGACAGCACAGAGCAATTAAAAGTAGACGGTCTGTCGGACTATGAGCAGGGCCAGCTGTTCCCCCACAAGCCTGTCATTTGCCTGAGAGTAACTGCTTTCCCTACTCATTCGCCAAGTGACTTCCCCCGAAAATCACTTGCGAAAATAAAAGGGCTCTTACTGGGGCAAGGTGAAGTGATGTCCCACCAGCACGCCACAGCGGGTACAGGGTGCTGATTGAGTCAGTGACAAATTACATGGGTAAAGGAATGGTCCAGCTCTCCCATCAAATCCCTCAGAATAATTTTAATGCTTAGAAAATGATCTGTAAGCTATAAATTCAACAGCTATGAAACCATATTCAGCCCACTGATCCAAGAAAGTACCACAGATGTTATGGGCGTGCACATGAAGGCAGAGCCCGGGTCTCCTGCCATGACTATCATAAACAGGATCACTTTTGGAGCAATAACTGAATTACATGAGTGTTCAGTACTGGAAGATCTCCAACACCCATCATTCTTAATAAAAAAGATAGACAGAGAGGGCTTACAGCCCTTTGAAATTACCTCTTAAAACCACAATTACATGTGGATGCAATTCCTCTCTGTCTCAGACAGGAACAAACCAGGAATGACTTCTCAGAAAACAATGGAGTTTCTGCAGTGGAAAACGCTCTTAGCTTTGGTTTCTACTCTGTGCAGTTTATTGTACAGATTAAGCTCTCATATTGATGAATTCAAGGAAAGGATAGATGTACCTACAGGATGATTACCTAATGCGATTCTGGAGATGCGCTCTGCTTTCTTACAAATGATTCTTATAAAATAATGGATATGTTCCCAGACCATACCCCTTGGGTAGGGAAGCCAATCGATGGCCCATTTCCTTCAAAAGGACAGATCAGATGTCAGGGAGCCTTCCTGAACAGTGGAATGAATAAAAAATACTAAAATATGTGGGATAGTCCAGGCTCTACCCAGTTCTCCTAAACAAATGCATGCAACACTCTCTATACCTCCATTGCCTCGTTAGGATACTGACGATCTTCCTTTCCATTGTATAATGTTTTGAGGTCTACAGATGTTAAGCAAGTGCCAGATAAGTATCATCGTTGTTTCTACTTTTGGACGAAAAAAATAAAGCCTGAATATTTAAAAAATATAAAAAAAAAAAATTAAAAAATATTTTAAAAATTGAGCCATGAATATTTAAGAGTGGGATTTGCTGCCTTTCACCCTTCTACAACACTGAGCTAGTCACACTTTGGGGAAAGAAACAGATACTCCAGAGCACAATTTGTCCTGACAGCAAAGGGAGCTGAGGGCACCTAGCTCAGATGGAGAAGTCTACACTGAAAAATGTTCATGGTCAGATGAATCCCACCCAAGCTGCGTGACTGCCACTCCTCTAATAGTTCTTTGAACTTCCTTTTCATTCCCTGCGCAAGAAGGATTATCCAGCACAGAGGTCACTTTCTGCCTCCAGCTCTGGGACAGAGGGGTAAGCCCAGCATGTGCCAGGGAAGACAAGCAAAATCATTCACGGGTGAGAAGGAGCATTAGCAGAGCTTATAAACATTCTCCCCTATCATTTCAGCTGTTCATCTCTGAGCGGCTGCCTTGCTGCTATTGACAGCTGGGAGAGTGCTGGGACACTGCCTGCACCACCAGCTGAAGTCTCCTCTCCCCCTGCTCTGGCTTGTTGCTGTGCCAGTGACACAGAAACTCATTCATAATGCAGGGCTGACAGAGGATGCTTAACTAATGTGGAGACACGGAGGCTGCAGAAGCATTACTGTCTCTTTGCCAGCTCATAAAACATTCCCCCCCAAGCTGCAAAAATTAGTACATGGATGATATCCTGCAGCAGACAACTCTGATAAAGATCTTTAGAACTACCAAGAAATCCCTCCTGTCCCAGCAGCTTACAGAACTGGATGGCAGACAACTTGCAAGCAAATGCAGGGCCAGAGTTTCTCATCATCAGATCCAGATTTTTAAAGGTAGTCATTTCCCCCTTCTCTTCCCAGCACACTGAGCTGTTTTAAATAGCTGTCCACTCATTGCTGTGCCTTACTGTTGCTCTGTTTCTAACCTTTGTCCATGTTGATTATATTCTCAAACTTACTAATGTCTTTATTTGCAGTCATTTGCATGCTGTCCCACCGAAGCCAGAAGAGCACCTCTTGGGCCAAAGAGACCAAGAGCAGGATCAGAGCCTCAGGTCTGTGTTCTATTAGAGAAACTAAATAGTGACTTTCAGCTGATATTTTCAGAGGTCAATTTTCTGGCAATGCCGATGCTTTAGGTTGCTAAAAACAAGCTTGCATTCAAAGTCTGTTGGAACCTGTGAGAAGTCTGTCTTCCCCCCGGTCTGTTGAAAATCCCATTGTAGCACCCACTTTTGTGCCATTGCATCTCCTCCTTGCATTCTTACTGGTAACCTAGTACTGGGCTGGCTCGCTGGGAAGGATCTGAATTGAGATAAAATGCAATGACAATGTCTGGAAAGGAGTGTTGTGAACTAACACAGGTTCTCTCCTGTCTCATTGTGATTAGTTTTGTGTCTAAAATAATAAATACTGTCAGTTGTTTCCATGCATGGCCAAGAGAAATCAAAACTCAGGGCCCCAGTTCCTGGACTGTGTGGGAGGACCAGAAGCTCAGCTTTCATTTAAAACAAACAAAAAAACCCCCCAAACTCCTTCTTGCTTCACCAGTAATCAGTGATGCTAAGAGATGCTTGAGAACAAGATGCGCAACTGGTTCTTCTTAATTTGTAGAGAGCTGGAAACAAAAACTTGATGATATAAAAACTATAAAGAAGAGGTTACAGTGAAGGGAAAGGCCTGCAGCAAGGGTATGCGACCAGGACACTCCATGAAGGTGCAGCCAGAGGCACCAAACTGTGCTGATTCAGCCCTCACTGCATCTAGGAATCCAAGACTCATCCCACTGGTCTTACTATGTTTGATAGGAGCAACAGGTGATGCTTTTTCATGGTGTGTGATGGAAATGTTATATTATTTCATGCAGATCTATCATAGTATCTTGCTGAAGGTATCATAGTATTTACTTGATTATCCATTTTATTGCCTCAGTCCATTTCAGCCTATACAAATGTAGCACAGGGTTCTTTTGTTTGTTTGTTTTAAACTAACTAGAGCAATTACCCATTCTACCCTTAATGTTTTAAATGTTTCTTTCTGGAGCTGGAAATTCACTTGTTACTGCTTTGTGCTAATGCTGAAGAACTGCAGCATAAAACTGATTGCACACAGAAAAGAAGAAGATGAAATTCATATCCAGTATGTAATCTGCATGAGATGCAGAAGTGTCAGAAAACACAGTTTAGATCACTGAAGTTTGATCTGTACTTCAGAGGCTTTCCATCTGATTGACCAGCAGCCTCTTCTTGAGAGCATTCAGCATTTCAGAGGGTGTTTATGAAAAAGCCGCCATTAAAAAATAATGAACTGCTGATGTATAAGACGTCTCTGAGACCTGGTTACTGAAGTAAAATCACAAGGGAGTCACAGGACTGTAGCCACTGGTTTTATTACCCCATTGGAAACAACTAGTTTCCCAACCTGCGACCTGTTCTCAGTCACATGAGAACTCCCAAAAAATTACGTACAGCTGCAAGAAGTGCTGTACCTTGTGTATAACTAAATACTTGCATTCTGAGCATGAGTTTTTTACATAGCTCTTCTTGCTTCAGGTGACTGAACGTAGCCCAAACCCAAGGAGAGTGTCTTACGGACAGAGGTGGTCCCAGACCTCACTGAGGTTTCCCAGCAGAAGTCCTTAGCATAAGCATGTTGCCTAACACTTGCCGACAGTGGGGGCAGACAGATCCCGATGGGCAGACGGGGCCTGACAGGCAGCCTGGGTTGCCACCACTTTCCTGTGTACGGATACCATCACAGGCAACTGAAGCAAAGGCTATGTGGGCACTTTAATAAGACCTCAGTCCGTGTTGCTGCTGAAGGGTCAGATTTGCCTTCCCTGCCCATGACTACTTGTTCCCACCACTCCTCTCATCGTGGCTTTTAGCTTGAGCTACAAGTTGTCAGTCAGACCAGGCCACTGACCTGGCTGGAAATGCACTTTTTTTTAATGTGTGGATTAATTTGTCCAAAAAGGAAGGAGATGCTCCAAACAGGGAGACCATTCTGCTTCCAGTGAAATGGCAGCCTACATTTATCAAATTTTATATGATTTGGTTTGATTTTTAGACAGGAACACCAGGAGACTGTGACGATCCACAGCTTTTGTGTAAGTGTTCCTAACCTCAGCGTGGGACTCTGAGTCTCTTCTGATGTGCTCAGAAAGTGATTAGGAGACCTCACAGACTAGCTTGCCTACAGCTTGACACTAGGTACAGCTAATTCTGGTATTGTAGCCATGCTAAGAGAAGTGGGTGGCCTTCCTGGCAAAGGGAAGAACTGAGATCATAAACTACAAACTGATTTGTTTCCCTGTGCCATCCTCAGATTACCAAGATGCTGAAATTAAAAGAGTAGCAGGTAAAGAAGTTCACTCCCACCCCCAGGCTTATAGCCTAATGCTTTAAAGACAAACATGAAAGAGGAACAAACAGAAAATCAAGTGACAGCATCTCCCCACTAATGAACAGTCTTTCCCCCAATTCTTTCCTATTTGCTCAGATAAAAGGGATAGGCAGGGTGGCACAAAGAATCTATGTGTGGGGCATACAAAATTTAATTGTGACCCTGCTCCTACCCTGGATTTGATTTTCAGTGCAATAAAGACAGAGCTCACAAGCCTCCACCTCTGAACGTTACCTAGTTCATATAAAAGGACAAATACATCCCTTTTAGTTCAGCTATGCCGTACAGAGAGGACTTGCAAGATGAAGCTCAATCACTCAAAAATAACACAGAACAGTGCAAAACATAGACATTTCAAACTGGGAAAACTTTGCACAGATGCGAAGTGCTGGGAAAGGAAATGGCACGTTAGGCCTCTTGATTTCATCAGGACACTTGCACATTTACAGTGAATTTTCTGGCCAGATATTACTGCAGCCGTTTGGCAGACAGGGAAACTGAGGCCCAGGGTGGTAGCTCTACTTGTGTTGAATCACGCAATGAGTCAGTGGCAGACCCAGAGCTAGAAGGCAGGAATCCCTGCATCCCAGTTCCACTCTCAGATCATTTCTTGCCAGAGCCAGGTTCTGCATAAGACACTGCAAAGCTGCTCAGCAGAATGATACGTTACCAGTAAGCGAGAGAAGGATGCTCCTTCAGTGCTGGTGTTGGAAGGGCTGGCAGCTTCTTTAATTCATTCCTTACAACTTCATTGCTGAAAGAGAGTTCAAAAGGAGGATCAGGCTACAAGAAAACAATCACAATATTTGATATGACCTGACCTAGCTGGCAGGCTGCTACGGCTCTACATCTGTTCCTCCTTAACAAAAGGCACGGGGCTTTCCTTTTTCTTCTCTCTTTATTTATTTTATGGCAGCCCAGTTAGCTTTTCCCTCTATTATCAAAATTGGAGAGAAGCTCTCCCAGATGGTTATGTTGAAGCACTTCCTACCAGTGGCTGGACACTAAAGCCACTATGTCACATTTCATTGAGCAGGGTCCCACGGACATGTTCATACAGAGGAAAAAAACAAGGGGAAAAGAAGAAAAAGTGATGCTTTCAGCTGCAATAAAGAAACTTTATTTAATGCCTTACAACTTGCTGCACAAAGTAATGATTTGCTTTCTTAGCATCACAGGTTGCTCTTAGCCTCTTGCCCCAGTGACCTGGCCTTTGCACAACATCTTCACTGATAAGACTCCAGCTTGAATTTGTGTCCTGCTACACAAAACCCTCTGTGGGACCAGGCCCAACCACTTGGCTAACATTATCCTCCCTGTAACCTCTAGTGGCCACACTGGCCAGCTGGAGCAGCATCACTGCACACCAGCAAGCAGGGAGAGCTCATGAAGCGGGAGGCAGACTCTTGCAGATGAAATGAAACCATGAGATTTTCTCCTACAAACCCCAAATGCCTCCCTTCTCACTTTTAAACACACAAGGAATTGTGTGCACATAAAAAAAAAAATCCCTCAAAAGCTTGGGAAGGAAGGCAGTGTTGCTGTTATTTTAAAATTGTAGAAATACACAGCCAAGAGGGCCAGACAGGACACTGAGGAGTGCCAAAGAATTAACGTTTATTGGCTTACTTCTTATTAGCAGCGGTTTTTTCTGCCTTCATGTACCCTGCCCTTTATCCTGCCAAGAAGTGTGGCTGTCCTGGAGCTGCGGAGAGAGATACCTCTTCCAGAGCTCCAGATTTCCCAGTCCACTGTAGGGCAATCCCATAGGGCAGCAGGGCCATTAACCAGGCAGACAGGTAGTCTTGGCATCCCCAGCTGTAGACCAGCCATCCTAATATCTGCTAAAGGCCCAAGGAGCCCTTGGATGTGCGAGGTCACCCTGAGTTTTGTTCTTGTCTCTGGGTCATTCTGTGTGGTGGCTTGTGGAGACTTGATACTGCTTCAGTTGTAAAAATCTTCCCACAGCATTTCTCCAGTTGTACATCCTGGCAGCAGGCTCTGCCTGAGACCTAGGTGGGTTTGTCTTAATTGAAGTTTGCAGGTTAATTGCTAGGTAGAGCCATAGGGTAAACCACTAACATAAATCCTGGAGCAGGCATTTTGGGTATGTCTACAGGCATTTATTATCATGGTAGTTCCCTGACAATCAATTAAGTAGTTTTAAAACAGGACCACAACTTCTAGTCAAGACAAATCTATGAGGGAGATGCCCAAGTCTCAAGTAGGTTCAAATTTTGCAGAGTGAAGATGTGTACAACAGCACTTTGAAGAAATGACTAAGGCAACCACTGGATGCTAAGCACATAGAAAACCACTCAGTAGCACCTCATATGCGAAGTCAAATGACTCCTGACAAACAGTGCAAATGCTCAAAAACTATTCAGATTTTTTCTTCCATGGCAGGTAAATATCTGCACAAGTCTGAACAAGAAGCTGCTCTGTTCCGTGTTATCTGCTGATCTGGCCACTCTGCTGTGTGACTGACAGCCTAGAAAACAGCTGTTGCTGTTTACAGAGTTTACTGGGTCTGCTCAGAGATGTCCCCTCCAAAGCATGTGCATACTCAGATCTTAATGAGTTTTTTGACACGATGAAAGAAACTGGGGAAAAAAAAATAGAACCCAGAACAATCAGAGCACAAGCAGCAGTCACTGCCCTCAAGTGAAGATTTTTTAAGGCTGGCTGCTCACAGAAGGAAGTTGAGAAATTTTCAAAACTTTTCTGGGAAGACAGGGAGTAATTTCCAAATAGGGACTTTCTTGAGCCCAGAAAACTGTCAAATAGGGCAAGATTACTGGTGACTAACTATCTTTGAGAGTCTGGGAAAAAGCCTGAATCAGTAATGGCTCCCATAAAAGAAAGGGCTAACACCAGGCAGCTCCATCTTTTCTGTCAGTGAGGAGCAAAGCTTGCTTGCACTGTGATAAAAAGTCTTTTAAGAATCAGAGAAAAAGACATTCTTAGTGATGTTGTTGGATGGGATTAGCATTTCTGCTCAGTACCTAGAAAATACCATAAAGGTAGTGCCTCACAACTTCAAAGCGCCAAATGTATTTCAGGTAATCACTTCCAGTAACAAAAAGGTATTTAATTCCGTGGTCCATATATTCACTAAGTCTTCTGGCAAGACTCATCTCAAGACAAATGAACTTAAACCCCCAAAGGATGTGAAATCAAGAAAAAGGAAAAAAAATAATGACTCAGGTTGCATTTGAACTAGTGGCCATGAGGTGACTTTCCTCTTAGCTCCTTTTAAACCACCAAACCCCTTAATTTTTAAAATGTTTCCAGCAGGATCACAAGTGGTTTTGTACTTACTGCCTTTCCCACTCTTTCTAGTGAAATATCTCAGTGTGTTTATTTTATTACTGTGTTTAGAAAGTGTTTGTTTAATCCGGTCACTTGTGCTGCATTTATTTTATATTCGAAAGTGTCCAACCTCCAGGGTTGTTATATACGAAAGGGTGCTTTTGACACAGATTTATTAATATACAGGGCAAAGGCTCCACACTTTCTCTGTGCCCTCCAGACCAATTAGCTCCTGCACTATGGTGGAAATGATAATATTTAAAAAACTGAATAACAATATGAAAACTGAACTGGAAAAGCTGTCTACTGAAAGCTGGTGAGATATCCAGAAATAAAGTCAACTGACTGGAGAATGGACCTAGAAAACAGAACTCCTGAGTTCTGGTCTTAGTTCTGGTACTGCCTGTTTAATGAGTCTTGGCCAAATAAATTAGTCACCACATCTCAGTATTTCTGTCTACACAGGGGGGTAAAAGGCCTACCTAGCCACTTGATAAGCATTTTGTGAAAAATGACTTTTTGCAAACTGGCTGCAATAATTTTGAGCAAAATTACATATGAAGTTGTGTCAGGAAATCCATGCATTTTCCAGCATGTGTAATAACAATGATCACTAACAAAACTAAACTGCAGGTTAAAGTTATCAACTCTTCTCAGCATGGTAATTCATTCTGTTGAATGCAAGAGGAAATGCAGAGTCTGAGATTCCCGGATTAAATGGCACCATTTGAAATACAGTGTCTAGGATCTTCTACATAAGGTTGCAAGAATGCAGCCTGGGTTTTGTAACCCCTTGATAAATTCTAATTGGTTAAATGTCACTTGCTTACATAGAAAGAAAAGTAAGCCTGAAACTATGTTAGATTACCATCTGCCCAAACGTTGAAATTATTGTGAAATTCTGCTTAACAGGAAACTGGCCATTCACTTTCCTCCCTTGTCATTCTTTCATATGTTGCTGGGAGATACTTGGAGTTCACTCGAAATGTCTCATGTTGCTTAACTGGAAGAAATCTAGCAATGACAGCCTGTCTCAGGAACTAGCTGCAACGGTTCAGGATTTTGTTTTCCTCAGGGTTTTTTCTTTCCCCTCCCCAAACTGAGGGACAAATGATCAGTATATGTCATTTCCAGCTGCTTTGATATGGATGCTGTTTAAGGTGGAAGAGCTGGATTCTGAACATTTAAAATCAAAGTCAGTGTGAGCTTCCCAAAGATTTTGGTCAACGTCAGACCGGACTCTAAATCCAGTAGGATTAATTTAGAGGGAAAAGCTCAACTATTTTAACGATATGTGATGCTCCCTCCAAAATTAGCCAGGGCACCCTGGTTCCTTCCTCTTTGTAGGCCTAAAGAGCGTCACACCTGTAGGACTTGTGTTCATCTGAGGAATTGAAATTTGTCCTGCCCACGCTCTGCCAACCAAGTGTGACTCAGCTCCCTGCGAGTAACAAGATTAGCTTGAGTTAATAACCGTTACACCTGTCTGCAGGATACTAGTTCAGGAGCTTTATACACATGATTCTGTGCCTTTGAAGTCAAAACTTTTGTAACTAATATGAAAAAGCACAGATCAAATCTTAAGTGTCCTATTCAACCTGAGAATCAGCTGAAGAGGGATACTTAATTGTCCTAAATTCAGTGGTATGTCCCAGCCTAAATGTAAACTTTTTTTCAGTTTTGTCAGCTGAAGCGTTTGGGGATTCTTTTAAATAACGTGAAAACCATTCTCCTTTAATGCAGAGGACTAGGAACTTCTTAAGGAGAATAACTTTTTATTTTAAACCTCGCTCTGCCTAGATCTGTATCAACTAAGAGATGTGTCCTTTGTACAACTCTGCCTGCAAAACACTGAGTTGGACCAGGCCACTTCCAGAAAACACTGAGAAATACTTTTCTTAGTTGATCTAAATGGGTTCAGGAGCTAAGGGTTTCTGATGGGCTTGTTTTTGAAATGAAATACACATGAGAAATGGAAAAGGCCTTAGTCAAATTGTTCGCTATAGATGCCAAAGTGATCTGTCAGGGCTATTGTGGCATCTTAGTTCAAGACAGATAAGGGCGACTCAGACTATGTGCTCTCCAGGCTTACCAAACACTGGGCAGTCACTGTGATGCCCAAGTTAGGCAGTACTCCAAGGTGGCAAGAATCAGCGCTAAGAGACTCATACATGATGATGCCCTACCAAAGGACACAGAATGTGTGCTTGAAACGGCACATAAACCCCTTTTAGGGAAAGGAAAGAGTAGTACTACGAGCACAGTTATTATTCTGAGGCATGGGATTACTCCCTCAAAAGCAGCAGTGGGAGCTGCTGTCATTGTAGATGCAGCAGTTCACAGAGGTAGAAAAGTGACTGCTAGAGTTTGTGAGATCAGTTCTGTTTTTTGAGCTCCCATGAGGCCCAAAAAAGCAGACTTGCAACTGCATTCAGGAGTCCTGAATCAGCCCCTTGTGATCCACCACCTGGGTGCAGTGGGTTTGGAGGTAATCACGCTCTGGCCACCATGGGCAGGTGCCAACTCACAGCTGGAATTGCGACAATTTGGCATTGGCTATCCCAGCACCCGAGGAGATCAGCAGCCACTCATAGGAAGGCTCCCATGGGGAACAGCAATTCTCCCATCGCTACAAATGAGCCAGTGCTTATGCACTTTTCTGGATCGGGGCCAAAGAGAAACTTGTAGCCTCACAGGCTATAAATCTGGTGGTGGCAGCAGACAGGACAGGTGTGGGAAATCTGGACTCTGCGCTCCAAGCATGCAACCCTTTAGAATTAACTTCTTTCTTCAAAAAAAGAAGCAGGAGTTCAAGAGTTCAGCCTTCATGCAATGTATGCTACCATGCACAACATATTATCATTAAATCTCAGCAGCAAGACATTCACAACTACAGAGCTTCTCTGTTTCAAAGAGTAGCCACTGCTATTTTAAACAGCATTTCAACATCAACTAACTTCAAACACTGAAGCTAACTTCAGCCCTAAGAGAAGTCAAACATTTGTCTCCATCTGCAGTTCCTCTGGCTGGCCCCAGGCTTGATTTGCTTGATTTTACACTGCTGATACGAATAACCACAAATCTCAGCAGGCAAAATCTTGATCACAATGACCTCATGTTGACTTCAGTAGCACCTGGATCTCACCCAGCACGTAAACCCATGTCAGTGCACATTAGAGGGGAGCTGCTGGACAGACATCTCTGGAGATGCTAAGTCTTCTCTTAGACCATAGAGGGTCACGGTAGAATTCTTCTACCTCCTCCAAGAATAGGCTTTAAACTCCACTAATATGGCAGATAGCTTTGCCACCAAAGTCCATTTATAAATTAAGATCCCTGCCAGTATCAGTAAGTTGTTACTATGACACCACTTCTCTGCCTGACTTGGACGTAAGGATTCTCCCTTCCACTTCAAATCATTGTGACCCACAGGTGGAAATGACTAAGAGCTAACTGTTTTAATGGGGATAGTGATGACTGCCACACTGATGTGGAGGAAGCAGTTAACACCACGTGTTGAGGTATCTACTGTGCTGTCAGAGAAGATTCCTCGTTTCTCTGTGGTCTGGGTGTGTTTTTGTCATGTCCAAGATATTCTGAGAAACATTAAATATTGTTCTTCATAGCAAAACCAGTGGAAGATGTGGTTTATCACAGGTTTGAATGGCAGAACTCTGCTTGGTCCAGCTCTTCTGGGCTAAGCACTTGGCAGTGCATGGAAAACCAGACTGAGAAGTAAAAGAACCACACGTACTCCAGTGCCCCCTAAATAAACATTGCTGATAGCTGAGTTATTCCAAATTGGGTGGAACTGAAAAATGGAACAAGACTGGGCTTGTGTTTCTGTGGTCAGATGCATATCAGGATTTTGCAAGTTGATCAAGGTTTTGAGAAATGATAAGGCAGAACTTAAACTTCCTTTTAGCAAGGGTTACTTTTTGTCATCTCAGATCCCATGATGGGTAGGCAATATTTGTAATGCATTGTTCCTTTTCACTGATTTGTCTCAATTTTAGCTGGCTAGAAGTCCCAGTCCACGAGAAGGTGGAACCTGCCTGTTATTCACAGCCTCCTATGGGTGCACAGAGTACCATTACCATCTTCTCTCAGTATATCTTAACGCTGGCAAAATTAAGACACTTCTTCAGGCTTATCTGGCAATTCAACCTCACTGCCCATTCACACTTTGTTTTCTTCTCTGAAACTAACTTGAATGGATATTGTGGTCCTCCAGCTGAACTCACGTTCAGGTCAGCAAAAGTAATATATGGAGAATGTGAATTTTTTAGCATAGACAGTTCTCCTGGGCTTCACATGAAGAACTTTCATGTCTCACTCATGAGGCATCAAGCAGCCATCTGACCTTTCGTTGCTACTAATGCATAACTGACAGATACTGTCAACTTAAATGAAAATTCTTGGGCATTTCATTAACAGTCTCCTGAAACACCGAGCACAGTCACCTCTTTGAATTTCTTACAGCAAGTCTGAAGATTTGGCTCAAGGGATAGCGGAAATTCAACAAAACCAACCATTCTCATAATCATTATGAGAACTCTGTCCAAATTCAAGCTGAAATACCAGTTAGTGATGGAATTTTAATGTTGCCTCTGGCTGGATCTGTGATATAACAGTGATTGTAAAGTCATTTCCTTAGTAATTTCCTTCCAAAGACTAGTCTATTTCCTGAACTTCATGGGCATATAAAGAGATTTGTCAACAACAAAGTCACAAACAATGCTGTTTGCAAGGCATGCTCTTGTCAAAGGCTGTGTTTTGTGAAGAAATGATTTCAGGAAACACGATGTCTATGTTAGCAATACATTCCTGTTGCTACAACTGAGTCGCATTGCTCACACAATGATTTTACCAGATTCATTCTCACACCACACAATGGCAAAAGCTTTTAAGTTTACCTACCTTGAAAAATCTCCCTTTGCCTCCTGTAAAATGAGGAAGAAAAATTAAAAATATATCATTAAAAATAGAAAAAAAAATTAAGAAAACGGCTGTTCAAGATTTTCCATTTGCAAAATTCATTTAGCAGCATTTTCCTGTTGTAATTGATTCCTCATGTATTTTTTGGAACCAGTACCTAATGTCCAGTGCCATGATACATGCAGTGAGCTGGGCAGATTAGCAAACAAAAGGTTTGCCTAATACAGGGCCAGATGATTCCTCATGCTGCTAGTGGATACCCAAGAAGCTGCAGGAAATAATGCTAGTAAATAAGTAATTTTTTGGGTCAACGTGGATGCTACATTACTACAAGATCTCTGAAGTCTCAGTGACTGTGCAGCCTCTTGAGACTGCAACTCCCCTGACTCTTTTTACAAGTATTCTCGTTATCTTCTAGTAACTAGACTTTCAAAAACTAGCTCACTCTCAGCTTTCAAGGGGATGCAAGACACAGGTTTCTCTAACTCCTTGCTGGGTGTTTGGGGGAGTATTTAGCTCCCTTAACTTATATATCTAGATATTTCTGTTTATTACCATCACAGCCTGATATTAAAGGGCTGGGTAATGTTCCACTCCAGTAGTTAGATTAGTACCTGAGTCTAACTGCATATGTGGCGAACCCTCAAAATCTGGTGAGTCCCCTCCTCAATAGATGTAACATGCATTTTGCATTTTTGACAGGCAATATGCATTTCATATGATGCATGCTAAAGCACCTCATTTGCTGTCAGCTACACAGAAGGCACAGTGCAATAATGTAATTTGTGCAGTGAGGGAGCTTCCACTGCCAAGAGGACCGGGTTTTGCATTCAGGTCTTTTGTCTTTACATCCATCCATCCACCCGCAAAACCTGTCAGCCCACGTCCAGTGGTGTGTCAATCCTGAGACTGGGGTGAAGTTCAGAGCTTTGGTGGTACTTTAATTTGCTCTGGTAACACAACGATTTGGAATATGACTGCAGACTAAATCACTTGAGTTCTGACAGTCCTTTACTATCTTCCTATTTCCCTCTGAGTGAACTGAAGGGCAGACAAGCTCTCCTCTGGTTCATAGGAAGGAGTCCTTGAGCATAGCATGATTATAGTTCAACACAGAGCAAAACCCAAAACATATGCCTGCACAGGGATGAGCATACTGAATTTAAAAAACAATTTTGTAGGGTAGATTCTCCATGATTCAGTTCTTTGACCTGAATGCTACAGTGAGAAGTAGAACAAAATGCAGTATGATCCCTCTTGTTTTGCTTGGATCCTGTCACAAACATGGGTTGTAGTAATTTCTGGTTACAGACAGCAGAGGTGTGGCTTGTTTTGACTGTTTTCATTAAGTTACACATCAACTACTACAGGAATACACGTAACATCCTGCGTTTGTCTGTGATGAGAAACAATCACAGCAACGAGGGTTACAGTGGCAGATCTGGATCTGGCTGTACAATTACTAAGTGCTCAAGTTATTCATTAGGATGAGCAGACAATAGATTCATAACCCTATTGCTGCTTCTCACAATGAGTCTGTTGTTTGATGTGTATTCCCCCAACAGCCAATATGCAATTTCTATAATGTGCTTTTAATTGAGTCCCCCATCCTGACTCTCTCGCTCCATTTTTGTTACATAAAATGATTTTAATGAAGATTCAAATCCCTACGCATTAATTGCTTCTTTAACATGGAAAGTGCTATAGAAGTGCAATGCATTGTTATTTATTAGTGCAGTCCGATGAGATGGCTTCTCTGCTCACATGGCTCCTCATAGCTTCATGGCTGATGGGAAAAAAAATGAAAACTACACTGTACAAAAGGGGAACAAGAATCAGCTGACAGTTATCTCTGACCTGCTCCCACAGTCATGCTCCTAAAAAGAGATCTTCCACAAAAAACACCTCTGCTACCCTGAAAAGATTCTTCTTTGGGAACCAGAGATTTACCAAACGCTCCTGGCAATTTGATCTCTGACCGTTTCCCTCTTCCTGAAGAGCAGAACTTTAAAAGACAATTTTTTTTCTGGAGAAGTTTTTTGGAAAGTCTTTAAGACCTTCTGCCCACCTTGGAGAATACAGACAGTTGCATATACAGAAGCTTATGGAGATCATCAGAGGGCAAGCTCCACTGGGAAAATAAATGCAAGTCAAGTCACTGGAGAAGAACCCACTGTATATGGATTTCACCTAGGAAATTGCATTCATCACTTAGATTTTCTCTGGCTTTACATCATACCCCAGGGTATTGGGTATCTGTGTCCGTGCAAACATAATATGCATTTATGTATGCAAAATGTTGGGCAGTGGAATCTGCTCCATGCGTGGAGCAGTCTGGTTTGAGAGCCTTCTGTATCTATTTTGCATTGGTGTAAATGATGAAAACTGTGTAAAGACATCTTTCTCCTGCAAGTGGGTGAACCCCTGCACTTCTGTACAGCCATTTTGGATTCAGCAAGTCAAGAGATTTAATGCAACATGAGAAAGCACGAAGCGAGAGAAGGCGGGTGCTTACCTGCAAGATGTATGCAGCCAGTTCAAACACCACTTCACTGTCAACCTCAATGAGTTCCTTGAAAGGTGAAGAAAACAAGAAAGAAAAAGAGTTGAGTCAGTTTGAGCTCCTGCAAGAAGGACATGCATCTCCTCCTGGCTGCTGCACAGTGAAGCGTGCGCTGCCAGTTTTCTCCCCTGGCTAGGCTTCAAAGCATTCCCTGTGCTCCTGGAGACCAAAGTGAGGGAGAACCTGCCCACTCAGATGTGGAGAAAGCCAAATATTCACTGTAATGGCTTGGTAAATGAAGCATAACTGGATGTGGCATGAAGGGATTCCTGGGGAGGAGAAGGAAGGAAGGGGGAGGATCAGGGTCATTTTTATTTTCTTGTGTGATTTAGTGAAAGGTAGTCTGGGAAATACATTTTTTTCTCCCCTGAATGTCACCCGTGCTTCAGGGGAACACAGCCTTGTTCTTGGCTCACAGAAGCAAGGAAATGAGAAAATTTGTCTTCGCTGAGGTTGTGTCAAAGCCCACGCAGAACTCCTCTGGCCCCTGCCCAGGGTAAACTCACGGGAAAAAGAGCCATATTCCCTCTGGCAGGATGGGAGCTCTTGTTTCGGCCTCTTCATACCCATGAGCACTGGGGCTGGGTGTGCTTTGAGAATGAGCTGTGACAGCAAATCTTTTGGTAGATCTTCACTGCTCCATTCTATAGGATTCAGCCCCCAATGAAAGCAATCTTGGAGGGTCAGGTGAAATTGTGAGTGTTTTGCTTGGACACCATGATCACATGAAGGACACTGATGGTCCCATGAGATCCTCTCAGAGTCCTTCTGCTGTGCCTGAGACAGTAGTCACAGAACCGAGGGGTTCAGGCACTGCTCTATCTGAATGTGTGGGATGCAGACTCGGCATCAAAGATGCTTGGGATGGGAGGCATGAGCATTAATCTTGTCGCCAAGTGTGCTCTCCCCGAGCCTCCAGCCCCTGCTTTTGGGAAGATAGTGGACTTTTACTGAGATACTGTTTAGGCCTCTATTCTGCAGCTAGAACTCCTACGTTGTCTCCTACGTACGTGGCCGTGTAAACTGGGTCACTGTTCAGCTCACTCTTGTGGTGGCTTTTCTGTTGTATTTATTTAAGCTGCTGTTTTTAATATTTTACTTCATCTGGCAAGAAATGAGTGATCTAAATATAGATCACTGCTGTGATCCATGCTCCAGCCAAGTCACGGCCACACCTCATTTACAAGCCACAATCGCTGCGTTGGCTTTTCTCTGGCAAAATCAAAAACAAAGGGAACAAAACAGAGGATAAGATCCAGGTGTCCTTGGCTTTCACCAGTGCCAGCTTTTTAAAATAAGCACTTAGTTCACCTCCTTCGTAACAACTCCTTGGGGAGTGAAGACCAGCTCTGCTACGGGCAATAAACACACCTTCCCCCTTTCAGCTAAACTGCCTGATTCACGCAGGCACCTGCACTAACGATGTGCATATGCCAAGGGAAGCAGCTGGTGCAAGATGTCGATTCAGCCACAGGCAGGGCCGCGCTGGGGCAGTCAGGCATATCCTATAGCAAGGGGCGATGCGGAGTGGAACCAGGGTGCCTGGTCTTCCTTCCATCTTGAAGTACCAGGCATCGCATGGACAAACCAGCCTCCACAACCATATGTTGAGGTTATGGCAAGTCTATACTAGTAGGTCGAGTGGGCCAGAGCCTGTTCTCTGGCCCTAAGGGTACGTGGCACCGTATAGCTCATGACTAAACACTCTTCCTCCCTCCCCCAGTCCCAGGTGGGGTTACCTCAGCTGTCTCGCCTCTTGGGAACAGGTGCTCATCCCTGAACAGTGCCCAAGCAATGCCTGGGACGGGGCTAGTTGGCACAGGCCAAAACCCATGCCAGAATGCGCTAGTAATTAAACAGCCTGCCTGATCACGGGACAGTGCCTGATGCCAAGCCCTGTCTCATTTCGTAGTACAAATGTGGCTTGGCCTTTCTGGGCAACAGCAGCTTGCTGGTCCTGTGCGAGGGTTTGGGTGTGTGGGTCCACGAATGTCTCATTACACAGCAGGGCAGGTGAGGAGGAGCCATGGGCACAGCCAGAGGAGCACAGCACCTAACGCAGAGCTGGCAACCCAGGGGACCAGCAGCCCCAAACTAAACAGGCCACAGACGTCTTCTTTCCCAACTTAAGCAGCCCTGTGCATGGGGTCATTTGAAGGTGTGTGTCTGGAGAATCAAGAGGGCAAGGTCTGAGGTGCCAGCATAGCGTTATGAACTACACTTATATCATACACATTACGGTCTTTCCGGGCTTCAGGGGAGCTTGGGGTGAAGCCATCTGTGGGAAGACCAATGAGGAAACTTTTGGTGCAACAAGGAAGTTTTCAAGATTTCGGAGCATGCAACACCCCCTGCTAGCTGCAGGGGATGACAAGCACTGGCTGTGCTTAGACACCGAATTCCCCTTTCTACACCTAGAGAAATCCTCCAGGCATACAGCTGGGTGCTCACCCTGCATCTTAGCAGAGACTTTGCACCCAACTTTCAAATTCAGCGCCTTTTTTAATAGAACAGCACAGCTTACTGTGGCTGGAAGTCAAATGGGGAAGGACCCGCATGGGAGACTGGGAATCCAGCAGGGCTATTTTTGGATGGAGATCGACAGTCAGCTCAAATGTGCAAAGTAATGCTTTCAGGAGAGGTCAGACTAAAATAGACCAACCTAGATCTGTAGGCACTTTTTCTTTTTTTTCCCCTCTTCTTCTTATTAAGCTTTCTCCAAAAAAAGAACAACAGTGTAAGCTTTTCCTGGCAATACTCCAAAAAGGAACTTTCCCCAGGAACCAAAATGTGATGCTTACTGAGCTTGTTGCTGGAGGGGGCTGACTAAGCACATCTAATTGCAGCCTTGCCAGGGAGAAAAGCTGTGCACAGCTCAGCTCAGAAGCCCTGCCTCTTTCCTGGGCACTGGAAAAAAGGCATTTTCTGGCTTCTACCCTGCGCTTTAGAAGATGCAAAGTTAGTCCCTGCATTTTAGGACACGCAGATGTCAGGAAGCAAGGCTCCAGATTTGGTGTAAATTAGTTGGCTTAGCAGGTCACAAACCTGCTGAGGGTTGTGGGATGGCGGTACAATCACTCCCTGACTACAGCTGTCTTTTCCTACCACTTCCTCCCTGGCAGATGGAGGTGAGTCACTGGGAATGGCCTCTGCCAGCACAGAGGTAGGTAGGAGGGATCCTCCCAGGGAATCCCAGCTGCTGAAAAACCTCTCCCAGTCCCACATGTTGAGCCGCCCATCCAGCCCACCTGGCTGAGTCCACACGCAGCCAGCCTCTACCTCAGCGGGTTCTGGGCCTGCTTAATTTTCTGGACCCTGCCCTTTCACTTGTACAGTTGGCTTGCGGCATCGGAGGGATCAGCTCCACAGCAATGCCACGGGCACTCTGGTGGGGTGTGGCAGCCATGCCAGGACGCCCTTATCTCTGGCACACAGAGTGCCTTGCAAGGAGCAGCTCCGAGTTACAGCGCCAGTGACAGCAGGCTGGTGTTTTCAATAGCCTACCAGGCAGGGCTGTTTCTGGTACAAAACACATTTCTCCGTGCATGGCTTGTTCCTGTACAAGGTGGTCTGCAGTACAGCCCCATAGACACCCTTCCCTGCCCCCCATACCCCACATGCTCACTCCCCCTGGCCCACAAACTCTCAGTCACACTGTCACAAACATAGTCAATATGCATCCCTCACACACTTACACACTCACGCTCTCACAGATGCACAAACTCTCTCAGTCACACACGCATGCAGTCACACACATCCCTCACACACTCAGCTCCCCATGCCTACCTCTACTCTCGCACTCACACCACCTCACGCACTCTCACACTTTCCTTGCGCACTCTCTCACACCCGTACAATCTCAGAGACACACGGACATGCTCTCTCTCAGACTCCCCACCCCGGCCCGCTCCCGCTCCCCCGCCGCCTAGCCCAGAAGATGGCGCCCGCGCCGCAGCCCGGGCAGCCACTGCCGCCCTCTTCGGGCGGGAACCGCTAACGGCGTCCCCTCAGCCCAGAGCGGGCCCCAACAGGTTCTCCACCGGCGGTTTTTTAACACAAAACCAGACCTTTCGCTCCAAATACAAGCCAGTTTATCATTTTAGCAGCTGCAGATTCCCTCGTACCGTTGGGTGGAATTATTTCTAGGGGTGTTTTACCTCAGAACCTCTCTCTGACAAGGAAGCTGGCCAGGGTGGTCAGAGACAGAGGAGTGAGGGAGGGTGGGAGGAGGAGGAGGTTGTATCTTGAAGTCTGGGTGTGACCAATCTAAATTTTGTCTCAGCCCACCCCAGTGCCACCCAGAGTTCCCTGAGTCCTTACCTTGTAGATGCAGGACTTGGCGTTCAAGAAGAACAGCTCGATGGTGGCATTGTCCTTTAAATAAGAGATGCTTTCAATGTAGAACCTAAAAGGGAAAGCAAGAGAGGTGAGACACGAGGGGGAACTAGGGCAAAACATGAAAATACACTCATGACATGAAAAATTAGGTCAATGCAGTCATGATGAGCATGATGAGAAACTGAAATTTCTTTGCTCATGACAGACTGGGGTGATGAAAGAGGCTTGTGCATGCTCCAGGACGTGATCAGTCAATACCACCCCAGCCATACCAAAGGAACTGGATCATCAAGTGGATTATTTTGTTTCTAAATACCCCTTTGTTTTGTTTTTAAACTTCAAATAATCTTTTATTCTGTTTGCTTGTAAACTCCCCTTCATCCTCCATCACATTTTGGCATTTCTTCTTCACTCCTTTACCTAACCTGCCCATTTCTGTGCTGTTGACCCATGTCTTGCAAAATGTTCACTGACAGAAATCCACTTCTGGGTTCCTTCCCTGTCTACTTCAGCTCTGCATAAGGCACATTTTATAAAGGCTTCTTTACATATTTTAGCATCTAGCATGTAGAAGCTATGGTCGCAGAGTAAGCAACCAGCAATAGTTAAGGGCCTTGCACAATTTACCAGTACCGTGAGTGGTGGTGCTGGGGATGACTGGGAATGCCAATAATCTTTTTTTTTTTTTTTTTTTTTTTGAGCTGAGATGACGTTGCAGAACTCAGTAGAAAACTGACCAGCCCACACCCTCAGTGTCAGAAAAACCCACTGTCTTGCATTGGCTGATTACCCCAAATATTTGCAATTATGTTGAAAGCCCATGATATGTATGAATCAGTTCAGTACTCCATGTCCTGCCTGCTTTGAAGGTTTGATCCTTTGGCAGTGACCTCCACGAGAGTTTTGCCACTGGCTTGAATCAACTCTAGCCCTTAATTCTGCCGTGTGACCTTTTGGGGAAAAAAGCTCAGGATACCGACAAAGTTAATGACTGATCATTACATGTAAGTGTGTTTTGTGTTCCTGTAGCAACAGAGAAAGTCTGGATAGGTTCAGTGAATGATTAAGGTGAATTTTGCATTTACTTTGTGTTTTAAGTAAGGAAAAAAAACAAACCATCTATCTGCCCACCCTGTTTTATAGTGATCTTTAGGTTGCAGTACAGTGGCAGCAATGTTCCTTACATAAATTCCAGTACTATCGTGCCTTGTCAGAGGCAATTAGAATAGGGAAAGTGCCAGGGAAATGCTGTCTGCATCAGGAATTTAAAAAAGCGAGATACCTTAGAAATCTGGGTTGAGATGCGGGGTCGAGTTACAGAGAAACCTTACTCCCTGACCCTACTGTCTGGGAGTGGAGCTGAGAGACCTGCTGACACTCCTGAGGCTTCACGCCAGCGCTGGAGGGATTGTCCATGTTGAGCTATTTGCAGAATCGAGGGCCTTACATGTAACCTTCTTAGGGGTAAAGGTCAAAGCTTTCTAGTGCTCCTAAGCGTCTTCTGAAACCCTTCAAAGCAGTTTATTTCCTGACAGAGACAACCAACTACTTGCTTACTAGAGTGAGAGAAACATTTTGAGCTCTTCTTGTTCGTCTGCTGAAGTGCTCCTGCTATTATCCCTCCTTCTCTCCCTCCAGAAGAGTTCAAATGAGAAATAAAAATAAAACCCAAATCAAAAAAACATTTGAATGTAAGGATCATGAAGCACAAAAATTAAACTTTCTCTTATTTTTTTTTCTGATTTCCACTGGGTTTCACCTCCTGTCCTTGAAACTGCCTCTCTTTTTTGGGGGCAAATAAAAATGTATTTGGCTTTAGAAATGCATGAAAGATCATAGAATCATAGAATCATAGAATGCTTTGGGTTGGAAGGGACCTTTAGAGGTCATCTAGTCCAACCCCCCTGCAGTGAGCAGGGACATCATCAACTAGATCAGGTTGCTCAGAGCCCCGTCCAACCTGACCTTGAATGTTTCCAGGGATGGGGCCTCCACTACCTCTCTGCGCAACCTGTTCCAGTGCTTCACCACCCTCATTGTAAAAAATTTTTTCCTTATATCTAGCCTAAATCTCCCCTCCTTTAGTTTAAAACCATTACCCCTTGTCCTGTCACAACAGGCCTT
>VYZW01055519.1:33183-230117 GCA_013401315.1 Balaeniceps rex
TCCATCAGTACCCCCAAGTCCTTCTCCGCAGGGCTGCTCTCAATCCCCTCATCTCCCAGCCTGTATTGATATCGGGGGTTGCCCCGACCCAAGTGCAGGACCTTGCACTTGGCCTTGTTGAACCTCATGAGGTTCGCACAGGCCCACCTCTCCAGCCTGTCCAGGTCCCTTTGGATGACATCCCGTCCCTCAGGCGTGTCAACTGCACCACTCAGCTTGGTGTCATCTGCAAACTTGCTGAGGGTGCACTCGATCTCGCTGTCTATGTCGTTGATGAAAATATTAAACAGCACTGGTCCCAGTACAGACCCCTGAGGGACACCACTTGTTACCAGTCTCCATTTGGACATCGAGCTGTTGACCACTACCCTCTGGTTGCGGCCATCCAACCAGTTCCTTATCCACCGAACAGTCCAGCCATCAAATCCATATCTCTCCAATTTAGAGAGAAGGATGTTGTGGGGGACCGTGTCGAAGGCTTTTTGGAAGTCCAGATAGATGACATCCATTGCTTTTCTCTTGTCCACTGATGCAGTTACTCCATCATAGAAAGCCACCAGGTTAGTCAGACAGGACTTGCTGCATTAAAAAAGGAACCTTCTTACTAGATCTGCTCTCTGAGTACAGCTGGCTTTCTATCTGCTGGATTCATGGAGAAAAATGATAATTTTACACATTCTATGATTCTTGAAGAACATCCTCTGCTTATCACTTCTACCAGTGCTGTCCAAGTTGTGACGGTAGGATCTTTAATTCCAGGGTCAGAAGAAAACAGGAACATTTATTCCATTTTTGAATCCAGTGAAGGTTAGCCAAAATGCTTTTTGTTTCTTCTGGTCAAACGAGACCATCCTCACCATCACTAGAGGGCAATATTGCATTTCTTAAGGCTGCAAGGATCTTTCCCAAGGCTTTCCACATAGACACATACGCAGATCATTTTCTGTACGAAATTGAGTCTCTCAGAGCACAGAGCCTGCACATGATACTTCATCTTCACAAAGAAAACCCAATTCCCAATTCTCAAGTGATCTCCAGAGTGGTGAGTGTGCTGGGGAGCTACTGGCTCTCACACATGCACCCAGACAAATGCAAAGCATGTGCACCAGGAAATTGGTGCTACTTAAAAGAAAACAGATTTGCAGAGAGAACTCTTGTGGGTATTTTCTCTGTGGCAAGCTCAGAAAACCCGAACTGGAGCAGACTCCCCTGCATCCACAGCCGGTGCTGCAACAACAGAAAGCGGAGGGAAAGACACGTTTTTTGCACTGATCGTGAATCTCTGTCAGACCTGCTCCTGTTACCACCTTTTCCAAATACGGTGAAGGAAACCGCACTTTACAATGACCAATGTCAGTGACTAAGGAGGCAGGAAGAAGCATCCAGCTGCTAAGGCAATGAACCGAGCAAAAAATCTGGGTTAAAATCCTGACTCGGACACAGGTTTCCTTCATGATCTTCAGAAAATCATCTAGCTGCTTGGGGCTGTTGTGCTGTGTTTAGAAAATACTCCTGCCTCCTCTACCCCCCTCTGTCTGTTTTGCCTATTAAGCTTATAAACCCTTTCTTGCGGCTTGTTTCAAGATCATCAGTTTTAAGGGGCAACTCTCAGATTTCTGTTGAGGACTCCCCTGAGAGCAGCATTCCTCCAGGAAATGATGGATGGGCTGGGCAGAGAAACAGGCAGTACAATGTGTCCAACACCTCTGCTCAGCTACCTATATCTCTTGCAATACAGCCAACAAACAGCTTTGCCTCAAGCAGCTCCTAGAAGAGGTTCCTTGATAGCCAGCAACTGTTGCTGTGAGAAATTAGGTGCCTGCAAGAAGGGGGAACACCCCACAAGACTTTGTGAGTGTAAAAACCAGAGAAATAATTTTTGAAAAAGTTTAAAAGATCAGCCAACGTTAATCTATTTCTGTGTTCCCCATCCCTCCCCACCCCTGGTAACTTATAATTCATCAAGTACGTTTTCTAAGCATTAATTAAATAGACCAGTGAATATTACGCTGGGTAATGAACACAAAGTGCCTATCTTGACTGCTCCCTCTGAGCGGCAGGAAGATAATAATGAGTACTGCAGAAGGTATCTTGGACAACTTCAGAAGCTGCTGCATCTGAAACGTTTAAGGCTTTTTAGCTGTGAGGACATGCCTCGTACTGATCAGATTGCTCTATATTAAGCCTTGGTTAACTGACAACTTGCTCTGAGACAGCTTAAGCCCCCTCACGCCGTGGTGAATGCCAATTCCCATCGTAACCAGCCAAGCACAGACATTTATATAGCGGTGCCTGTGAGAAGCAGCTGTGGAAACTGCTGATCCTTGGGTGATGGGAAACTGGCACTACTGTAATTTCTCCCTTGCATTACACACATGCCCACCTCCGACTTGCAGCAGGGAGAAATGCCTGACTGAGCATTGGACTCACCAGTTTGATTACTGGTCCTTCAGGAGATGGAGAATCCCTGGCCGCTGCTGCCGGCCTCATATGCAAACCCGGTTGTGTGTGTGCAGATGTGCAAGTTTAGCAGTGTTGGGAAGGTGCTTGATAACTAGTGCTTTGTCCTTGCAGTGGGGATAGGAGGCCTCAGGACTATCAGGGAAATGGCCTCCAAAAGCACTTGAGCTGGTGGTGTGCTTGTGTGGCCAGTGAGAGCTAAAATGAGCAGCACTCCCAATTTCCATGCACTAAAATAAACTGTCAAATAAAATATATTTAGCATTGCCTCTAACACACAGCCCTGGACATGTCCCATCAGCCTGAACTTGGCCATTTATCACCTAGCAGGGACCAGGCTCTGAGCAATCAAGTTCCTGACTCTGCAAATATACTGTTACAGCATTTGAGATCACATGCCCTTGTCTTTATTTCCAAGCAGAACCTGCCAAACAGTAAACATATTTCACTGTGGTCTTCAACACAATAATATTTCAAAGCATGACCACAGCAAATGGATGTCTTGTCTACTTCAGGTGTAGATCTGTCCTGGGGCAGTGATATCATCCTAGTTCTTGTGACGTTTGACTATGGTGGGAACCAGCTTGTCCAAAGTCTTTTATCCAACAAAAACCACCCATTTTTTCAACAAAAAGAAACACTCCAAAACTCCCATTCTGGTGCCATGGTGTTTTCTTCCAAGAAAATTCAAAGAAAACTTTGAAAGGACTTTGGAAGACCTCAGAAAGGTGTCAACACTTGGTTTCACTGAGGAACAGCATCTTCTTGAGGAGTGCCCCTGCCAGAAAAAGCTGTCGTCGAAACTGGAGCCCTGACTAGGACAAAGGGTCCCTCTGCCATCTGGAGAGCCCAGACCAGGCAAGGGCAAGGCAAAGCACTCTCTTGTTTCTGTCCTATCAAGCCTCACTCCTCAGATGTCTTGCTGCTTTCAGAGGAAGGCAGTGGGCTGGCCACAGGGGCACAGGAGGCAGCCGGGCAAGGGACATGCCAATTTGTGTGGCTCTGGCATGCTGGTACAGTGCTGTGCGAGAGGGCCAGTCAAAACAGAGGCGAGCAGTGCCAGGCAGTGACAGGGAGGCCAAGCGTGGCACTGAGGATGTTTGCTCCTGATCAAGGTGACCGTGACTGATAACAGTATGGCAGTGATTTTTGGGTGAGTTCCTGCCTTTTCCAAAGGATCTGGTGACTTAGTATTGGCAAGGGGGGCACCTTCCCTCCAGCCCTGTGATACTGTTTCCATGCAGGGAGGCAAAACACCCCTCTTGGGCCTATTAAGAATAGGAAAGGGGAAAAATCACAGAATAACAATCCAAGTGGCTCTACTCTCCCTGGTGAAAACATTATTTTTCCCATGAAAAAGGAAAATAAAGGGTAAAACAGGATTTAATGGAAGAAGTCAGAATGAAGCAAAAGGATTTGGGTTTTGCTGTGCAGTCACCTTCCCCAGTGTTTCCTCCTGCCCTAGATGGGAAATACACTCAGACCCGAGAGGAAGGATTGAAATGGGCAGAGGTGTCTCCCATGTCCTTCCCAGCTGGCTGACTCCATTCTGGTTAGGACACAGGACAGAGCTGTCAGCAGAGCTCAGTGGACTGCCCCTTATTTCATTATTACAAAGCAATGGATAAAGGAGGAGACCCCTTTTCTGACTCATCCATCCTGGGGTCTGGCTCATTATCCCTCACCATGTCATTTAAAACCTCAGAGGATAATTTGAAAAATATGAGGCCATTTGCTAACCAGGAAAAGAAAAATCACATGCATTGGTATAATGGACTTAAATGCAGATGTCATTATGTCCAATGTCTCGTGTTAAATGAGTATTCTGAACAGCTCAGGCTGCAGAGCTCCTTTTATGTTCCAGCCCTGTTTGCTAATAGTCACGGATGTGCACTTTTATGTGCTAACACTTAAAGCAGACAATGGTCATGCTAAATAGTTGGCCTGTTAAGTAATCAGACAGGAATGAAAATCAGAGGCGCTAAAAAGCTCCATTTACCTCCCCTTCTGCATTCATTTTGATTCTTATCCCAGGTCCTGTCCCCTGTGCTTGTGCCCTGCTCAGGCTCCCCTTGCCCAGCGCCAAGGATCGGTATGCAGGGGACAGGAGGCAGCAGAAGAGACCTATGTCAACTTTTACCTCATTGCAAGGAAGCCACAAAACTGGAGGTGAATGTGATTCCAGGAATATAGGGAGTTGCAGCTAACAAAAAAAAAAAGCTGTGGATATTGTTTAACCTGAGCCTGTTCCCTCTCTCTTTCCCACCAGCTGTGCTGTACTATGAAGCTGTTTGCACCTTTACCCACCACCCATCCATTTTTCTCAGTGTTTGTAAGAGGCTGGCCCATTGAACTCCTGGAAAACCATGTGTTTTGGGGATATTTGCTCATTCCTATGTCTTCTCCATGTACAAAAACCTAAGGCATCTGCTTTGGAATATATAGAGACCAGCTCTCTTTCAGGCTGTATGTCCTGGGAGTCTTTGCAAACCGCAAAGTGCTCCAGTATCAACGTAGAGAAGGAAGGGGATCAAGGTGGTAATGCAGGCACATTCCTCCCTCTTGTTTGGTTACAGCATCAAGCATCGCGTGGAAAGGCACTGACCTCAGTACAGTGAGGCCTCTGCCCTCTCACAAGGAAGGGTATCAGGCCTGACCAAGCCATAAAAGGAGCAGCCAGCTCAATATATTCTGCAAACCCCTCCACCCCTGAAATGTCCTGTGGAGCCTAGCTTGCAAGAGAAGTGCAGCTTTGTACAAAAAGGCTGTTACAGCTCCTCTCGGCTTAGGAGTGATGTGGTTATCTGTCTGAAGTGTGAGGCAAAAGCAGTGACTGGATCACAGCAGCACACTGCCTTCCTCCCCTCCTCTCCCTCAGTTACCAGGGGAATTTCCCCACACTCCCCTGAGCTCCAGCCCAGCTCTTTGATCCTTACCAAGAGTGACATCTTGGCTATTAGAGGTAACTCGCTGGGTGCACTGTCTTGCCTAACACCATCCCTCAGTATTTGTAGAGCATCTTTCATCTCAGGATCTTGAACCATTTTAGGAAATGCCTCCAGCTGTTCCACCATGTTGTCAGCAGCACACAAAGGTATGATTTGGCTGTGAAAGCTGACAGGGGGTTTACTTACTCACTGGCTCTACCCCTTTGTTCAATGCTATGGCGATGGGGCCCCTCATAGCAGACCTTTCTGCTTGCTTCACTGGTGACAGCAAATCACACCCACTGGTGTAAGGTATGAATGCACAAATTGCAATGAAAATGGAAACAATGTCTGCATGACTTTGACCCAGTCAGAGAATCTGTGTGTAGGCATCGACATAGCTATCGCTGCTTGATCCACGTTAGGTACAAATCCTACACTGACAGCATCCATCATTTCTGCATAGTACCTATCATACTGTCTAAATGCTTCCCAAAATTAGACAAGACAATGCTGCCAGCATCAACACATTCAAAATGTGGCTCAAACCAACAAATTTTGAGAATGCTGCTTTTTCTTCCCCCTCAGGTGGCTGAATGGAAAGGAAAAATGACTTATCCCCTTCTCTAAACACAACTCACTTATACAAATATATGCCCAGTTAAGCAGAAAACAGAAATGATGTTATGGGACTCAAGAGCCAGACTGCGATTAAGATGTGTGTGTAATGGATGGCTTAGCTCAGAGCTGTGTGCTAAGTAGCAGAGCCCCATTAGTTCCCTTCCTCAAGCAAAGGTCAGTTTTCACACAAGTAAATCTTCTGACTGGACAGAAGTTTCTCATATCTCTAAAGAGACTCTGAGGAGCAAAGCCTCCCCACAGGCAATTTATTACACCTTCCCCCTGGTGAACAGAGCAGGGGGCCACCCTGAGAAGGCTGCAATAAATTGTCTGCAGGGAGCCTTGTCTTCCAGCACAAACAAGGTCTGAGCGGCTGTATTTATACACTGCGGCTGGGTGGGAGGAGGGGGTTTGCAGGGCTGCTGGCTTTTGAGATCTTCCCCCTTAGCGTACACACAGCTGATGCACACCAACCAGCAAAACACATGCTGTACAAAGAGATCTGGCTTATGGCACAGCTTTGCGGGACTTTATAGACAGAGCAGCTCACAGGAACCCTGAAAGGAGCTTGGTTGGGCTGGGTTGGTTATGCAGGTTTAATATTCTGTTTTTTGCTATTGTTTCTACAGCACCCCAGTAGTGCATGGAGCTGTGGGGGTATAACGTGAGCAGGAAATGTCCCTTTGTCTCCCTTATATGTAGCATAAACTGCCCGGGAGCTTGGTGCTGGGAGTTACCAGCTCAGTGCTGGTAGTGAGAGCGGGTGAGGGAGACAGCACAGCTGGAAGGAGCTCAGAGGCAGCTAGCCACGAGGATGAGGACGGAGCACCGCAAGGTGCTGAAACATCTCAGGGCAGGTCCCTGAACTCTCCTGGGATGATCAAGCTCCATGGCAAAGTGGGGTCCGGCACCGCCCTCCTTGCACCTCCCTTTGCAGAGGGGTCTGCAGCTGGCCAGGGGAGAGCAGAGGAGCAGAGCTATTTATGTATATATGATTTTTCCCCAGCATCTTCTGGTTGCTAGCAGGTGAGATGAAACATATCCATGGGTGAAAGCAAACTCTGCCACTTCTGTCCCTCGCCCCTGGCTGCAAAATTGATGTATTTGATAATCTCCTCGGGCCTCTCTCCCCAATTCCTGTAAACCCCTGTCTCACACCATGGGGCAGAGAGAGGGCTGCTCCTCCTTCCTCCTCGGTGGGGACAGACAGTAGCTGGCAGTGTCAGGGAAGGATACTTCTGCTACCGTCTCTCTTCCCTCACATTGACATCAGCTTCCCGCTGGCTTTCCCTCATCCCACCCGCCTTGCTCAGGGATGTACTCAGAAGCCACTGCATCTCGTCCACCCCCCTCATTCCCCGCCTGGAGCAAAGTGGTGGAGCACTGCATACCCCTCTCTGGTGGAGAAAACTGTGGGTGGAGAAACACAGCCCATTACATGTGAGACAAATAAATTGCTCTGGTTAATTTAGTATGGTTCTATTCCGCTCTTCCTGCCGCAGCAGGCTGCTGTCATCACCACCCCCTAATCTAATTTCTCGGAGGGATGCAAAGCTGAGTGGAAATGAATGGCACACACAACCATGGTGTGCTGGGATCACCATGTGAGTGAGTTGGGCAAGTTGGGAGCAGCATGCCATGAATCTGCACCCTATACGTGTCTTCTGGCCAATGTGGGAGGCAGCACTGTATTTCAGCAACAAGTTGTAAGGTCCGTCTAATCCTACGAACAATCCATATTAGCAACCACCGTCTCCCTTCCAGGGTCACCTGTTTCCAAATGGACTCCTGCTCCTTTTATTTTTAACATTAGTCCTTTTCTAATGGAATACGGCTTTAAAGACTGGATATAAAGGAAGGCTGAAAAACTAAAATAGCCTAAGGCCTCATTAGCAGCTGAAATCTGGTCCAATTCTGTTCAGGTAGTCAGGCAAAGCCTTGTAGATGGGAAATGCCTCCTCAACCCTGGCTGCGCCAACCCTGTTTGAAATAATAATCTAAATTTGTAGGCTGCCCTTGATGCACACGGAGGGGATTCATCAGGTGAAAAGAGGTAGCTACAATGTAGATGCCTACATCTGAGCAGGGGTCTGAGGTCAGAGAAGAGACGTAGGTATTTTAGACTGTAACTTACTGAATTCCAAAGCAGTCATCTAAAATAAGTTAGATGAATTATTCCTGAAAAGTGCCTATTTCTTTCCAGCGGTTATACAGGGAGGCTGTGCTAATTAACCCTGACATAGAGCCGTCTACCAGGTAAACATCTCAGGTTAGGTGTGGTGAGTCCCATCTCAGACTTGGACAGATCCCACCTGGACCACTGCCGGTGCACACAGAGCTACGTTCCTTCAGGTTAAAGAAAGCAACGATACGGATGAAACACTCTGTGTTTCGGTGCCGGTCTCTTATTTAAAGCCACTTTGTTCTGTAGTAACTGTGGTAACCTGGCAAAATGTCTGGCCTCAATATTGAGAGTCCTGAGCCCCCACAGCTCCCATGCTGACTTCAGCCTGGCCAGTACGTATGAGCACATGCCAGACGTTGCTGGACACAGGCATTCCTTTGTGTTAATACTGCCAGGCCATAGATACAAACTCTGCCCCTCAGTGTATTTGAGTATTGAGGATTTATTTCACATTTTTTTCCATGCCTTTCTGAAAGAAAAGCCTTTCCACGTGAGAGATGTTCCGATTTAGCGTGACGACCTCTGCAGTGAGTTGTCACTGTTTAGCTGGTGGAGCTACCCTGAGAACACATATATTCATTCCTGGGAAAAGATCCACCAGTGAAGTGAATTTTATTTGCTGAGCTTGTTCATATAAATTAATGGCGTGACAAACATCCAGAAGAGAAAGAGATCAGACCCATGCTGGTGGTTCCCTAGCTAAGGATCACTAATCACATAGGGCCATTGTTTGAGGATGAGAATTCACTGCAAGGCCTGGCCAACTTTACTTTCCATGAACAAACAGTGTGTCTATGCTCTGGTCCTCTCTCACCTCAAAGATTTATGCAAAGGGAGTACCTTTGCCTTCCTTCTCCTGCCTGTGTGAGTCACAGCAAAATGCTTTCTTCCCTGCCAAAAATATAACAACCTTTATCTGAACCCCTGCTAGCTCTGTTTTCCTCTGACCTCCTTGCTGCCTGGGTCTCCACACTTTACTTAGGTTCTTGCCCTTTGCCATGCAGCTCATGTTGTGAGGTACAATTTCACTGTCATCTTCTGGTCTCAAAACACCTCTGTAAAATCAACTAGTCAAGCAATCCCCCCTTCCTTCATTCCCATGCTTTGCCTCTCCCGGACTTCAGCTGTGACTCTCATCTGACTTGTTTTATCTGCCAACCCTCTGAGGCAGGGAATGGGTTTCCCCAACAACCAAGTGACGAGGGCTTTAGAAAGCTGCCTGGGGAAGCTAATTCTAAGATGAGAACTAATATCACTCCCATCCTGTTGCCAGACATCCCACCTCCCTTGCAAGACACGTAGCACTCCCTCTTGTTTTCATGTATGGCTTTAAAGCTATATAAATGGATATTAGCAGAGTCTCATAAAACAATATTGCACAAGAATAGCCATGGGGCAGTTCACAGCTGCCCAAGAAGTCCTGATTGCTTCCTAGATTCCTATGTAGTTCTCAGTGGAAAGCTTCCAGAGAAGCACTAGATGGCAACCTGAAGACAGAGGGCTACAGTTAGCTGTGCAAGTTTGCAAGGGCAGAAGCAATTTCTTCCGAACTAATGCTAACATCCTTATAAAATCCTCCTTCTTTGACACAGTGCTGTGAAATTTTTGGTCTTTGATTACGGAAAAGAGTAAAGACACTGGACATCAATGTTCAACAATGTCAAACCCCAAGGAAATGTGTGTCAAAAGAAGCTTCAACATTACTGCAGAGGATTAAATAAGGGAAAATCTCACACTGCAAAGCTTGTGAAACTTCCTATTCTCAGCACGGTTCTTCCAAGAAGCCTTTGCTTAAAAAAGCATGCTTCCTTTAAATGTACTTTCAGAACAAAACAACGGCATCTTTGGTGGGCATGCTGCCCATCAACATTGCTGCAGGCATGTCAAGGGTAAAAACATTTTGATGGTCACATAAAAGGTGAAAGAAGTTCCTCTGTAGCTTCTCCTCTTCACAAACTACGATTTACTGTTCTTGCCTGAAGCTTCATGTCTTCAGTAGTTACCCAGTGTGGTTGAATTGTACATTTCGTTCGACTAGAGGGAAAGCCCCACATGATTACTAAATCCTGATACAGTAAACAGATTTCTCTGTAATGAACATCTGGCACATCCAGTTACTTGTATTACTATCCCCCTAATTAGGACCCCCAGCACCAACCTAAGCTTTCTCAGCTGCAATGCTTGGGAGAGGTAATGCAAGAAAGGTATCTGCAAAAACAGGCAGACCTTTACCAAGGTGTCATGGGCACCCAGTCCCTTAAAAATTAACACATTTGTAATTACGTATGGTACAGCATTAGCTATCTCTGCTTTCCACCTCATGGCAGCAGGGGAGAGGGAGCATTCTGTTTATGGTATGGATGGCTCTGCAAGCCGCTGTGCACCCGCAGATTATCAAAATACAACCCTGTCTATGGGTGGGTCTCTTCACAACCATTCCTTCAGCCCTTGCTTTAGTTCCCAAGCCAGAACTGAGACCGCTGGTAACAGATACATGGGGCCTTTCCAGCTTCAGCCAGCTGGCTGGAGTTGATTTCTTCTCCAATTGCCTTCCACTCAGATCAGATTTGGGGATGGACATGGGAACTCTTTAAGTGCTGGGAAACATTTTCAACTTCTTGCCAGTGTCTGACTTCCACAGGGGAAGAAAACCAGTAGAAAAGCCAAGTAAGAAAATGCCTAACTCTTGAGGCATCTGGTCTTCCAGTCCATTTCAAATTGTAACTCAGTGTGACAATCCACTCATTACTACCACAGAAAAAAGTGTAAGCCCACAGTCAGTCCGGTTTTCACACACTCACTTTTCAGACACTGAATGCTGACTTTTCCCCTATGGATTTCCCCTATGGATTACGATTCCAGAACAGGAGAGGTCACTCATTTACTAACTGTTGTATGGATCCATAGTCCTAAGATGTCTCTTGGCTAAGATCCTGCTAGAATGACTTGTCTCCGCTGTGCTGCCAACTTTCGTAAAATAATACAGATGGCAATATTTATGCTCATTGAGTGGTCTTTGAAAAGAAAATGAGAGTGGCCCAGTAGCACTGGCTTTCACACATTTAGCAGTTGCAGTCCTAAAATCTGCTTTCCATGGGATCCCTGCCCTAGCATGGACTCCTCAATTTGGCCCCTAGGCAACAGGCTTGATAACAGAGCTGGTATGTTCTTAATGAGTTTGTTTGTTTGTTTGTTTGGTTTTTTTTTAATTTGTCTAACACTTCTGCAGAAGAGCACCAACAGTTTTGTGTAGTTCTAAGCACAGGTGGATCTGGATCATATACACTGGAAATGTTCAGCTCTGGATCTACCCTTATGGTTTGAAGCACCCAAAATGTAGACTAAGCTCTTCTCTTGGGAGAGACAGCAGGCCAGTTCTGCAGTCATGGGGCTTTGCACAGCCTTGATTTGTCCTAAGATATATCCACCACTAAATATGGGGACATAACAGAACAAAGAGTCTCTTCTCTTGAGAAACCTCCCTTGTAATTGAAGCTAATGAATGACAATCACTATGCAGGGGAAAAAAGCTTTACTCAGGGGAAGAAACTCAAAAGTAGGTCTTCATTTTTTGTGGGTACTATGGAATGAATAAGAGTGATGTCAGATGTAATATAACACTGGAATGGAAAGGCTAACAGAAAAAGACAGAGTAACACTGCACTGGCTAGTTCTAGACATGAGCTATCCATTAAAAGTAAGTCAAAACCCTCAACTTAATTTTGTACATATGCCATCCCAACCTCCAGCCTCTCTCTGGGTGTTTTAAAGCTGCAAGAGCAAATTTGTCTTCTCAGAAAATATCTCCCTTGGAGGCAAAGACGCTGTGTACACAAAAGCACGAGCAGCTTCTAGCAGCTTCCAAACACTAACAGTTCCTTGCAAAATTCCAAGATGAGGAGAAATTCTCCCAAACTGCCATAATCTTCATTAAAACCTTTCTAGTCTGGTCCAGTCCAGTCTATGAATATGTTCTATGCCCGTGCAGAAGTCAAGTGGTTGCCATAAAATGCCATCATTTGCTATTTGCAGGTAATTCATTATACCATTACGTAGTAGAGTCCAGAAAGCAAATATGACAGAGCTATACTGGGATTTATTTGGTCCCTGACATAATGCACACCCTGGGCACAATCCAGAGGAAACGGATGGCTCGCCGGCAAGGGAGCAAGTATTTTCCCTCCAGGTGGCTGGCTTGGGTTGGTTATGCTGGCAGAACGAGGTCTTTGTTCTGCAGCCCAGCTTGGACTTTCCAGGAGTTCAAAACCCACAAATAAAAATGTAAAGACATAACGTCTGATCTTGCCCTCATACAAGGTTTCTCTGTGGGCAGCTATGGGTGTTACTGTGGCTACTACTTATTTACACTTGTGTGAGAAGAGGTTTCAAAGCCAAAGAGCTCAAAAGAAACCTCTGTAAATGTGTGTGTTTGTCCACAGGTGTTTCTACAGCATGAGAAACCAACAGCCTCATTTCCTGGCCTCTAGGGAACAGGTTGTCTGTAGCTGTATCCCATGGGAAGGGCTTGCTGTCACACACTTACCTGACACAAAAGTACAAAACAACCGGTCCTGACTTTTTGGGGAAGTCATGTTCCAGCACCCGGCGGTCCAGCTGAAGCCAGTTCAAGTGTCCCCTGGCAAGAGAAGAAACAGTTTTGAGCTCGGCACCAAAGAGGTTTGTCGCTACTCATTGCAATGAGGTCTGAGGTGTTACAAAAGATGAACCGAAGCGCATGCTATTTGCCCTCGGCTATTGCATGATATTTGATAAACACACAGTAAATGTTTGAGGAGCGGAGGCGATATCATCCTGGCAACATTTCAGTCTGGGAATCGAACTGCTAAAGTTCAATCTGTCAGGGTGAAAGCTGGCAGCACCGAGCAGGCAGGACAGCCCAAAATGTTATGAGCTTCACCTTTTTATTACAACCCCCTGGAGCAGTCGTATCATTAAAAGTCTGTCAAGATTTTCATTAGAAATCCCTATTGTTAAGAGTTTCCACAACGCCTGCAATATTTCACTCAAGGCTAAACCTGACTCTACAGCCTCAGACAGTTTATTTACCACCCACATGCCTGCAATAGCCTCTCTAGGTTTGCCCAGCCTTTGTTTTTCCTCCTTCAGAGAGCTCCTGAAAAACAGCTGCTCCATGAAGCGTTCCAGCTCCAATTACCACATGCTGCTTTTCTTTTGCCGAGATGGTACCTGTCGCTATTATTTTCTCCTATAATTTATCCATTTGTGCCTTGCTGCTGGAAGCTTTCCTGGGCACGAGCCCTGTTCTTTGTCACGTTCCCCACATTGTAGAGCGCTGTGCGCGCGTGAGAGTTATTTTATAAATAACATTATTTGTATTACAGGGGCATCTCACTCCCCAGCTGAGATAAAGGCCCCATTAAATTAGGCACTGTGGAAATACATGGGGTAAAATTCAGGCCCCACTGAAGTCGGGAATTTTGCCATTGCCTTCAGTGGTGCTGGGGCTGCATCCTGTGAACGTTTTGCTATTGATTTCAGTCAGACCAGATTTCACCCAGAGGGAGAGGCAGCCCTTGCCTTCAGCACTCTGCTGTCTAGACAAGCAAGGGGAGAGAGAATTGAAGTGATTTTGGGGAGAATCTTGCAGCAAATAAAGCAGGAAATGGAACTCAGATGTCCTGAGCTCTATTCCAGTGCTTATTTGCCAGCTCATGCTAATCCTCAAGAATAATTCTTCATTCCACTGAAACAAAAAAGGAAAAAAAAAGGCTTGGTTTTAAAAAAAGTGTTAAATTAACTTCTAGGGTTGCCACAAACCTTAGAAATGTACCCTGTCACCAAACACAAGGGTCTGCCCGTTACTCCTTAGCAGTGTTTGTGCTTTGGGCAACTGAGAAGCCCCTTTGGAAAGTAAGCAACAACATCTATTTAGCAATTTAACTGGATTTGTAGCTCTCCCACTCCATCTTTTCCAGAAAAATAAATGAAGGGGAAAGTAGCAGTTTCAGGAGGCTTTGAATCACCTGGGTTCAATTTGAATTTCTGTACAGCTGCCCTGGCTTACGTAGATGCAGAAGAGGATGGGCAGCTCGGGGACCTTCAAGCCCAGGCAGCTCTGGGCTGCCCTGGAGACCAGCTGGGACATCGTGCATGCTCACGTCAGGGCAGCACGCTGCTTTGCATGGTCTAAGGGATTCAAAATTACTTGTGAGCTCCACTCTTCAATCCAGTGGGTTCAGGATCAGACATTTATAAAGAAGCTATCTCACCTTCCATTTTGTCATATAGGAGTCAGGCGTTCAGTTTAAGCAGCCTTTGCATCTGTTTTGCAAGGGTACCAAGTCTCAACTAGGTGCAAGTGATACATGTGGAGTTGGGGACCTTTCAAACTCATCCTGGACATCTTTTGGTGTCCAGGAGCAAAAAGGATCAAAACATTTTTAACCCCTGCTCTAGACACGCGTGTGTTTCTCTCCAAGGTATTTTAACTTTTTGTCAGTTTTTTCTCTAGATAAAGTTTTTAAATAAGTTTTTTCTCTATTTTTTTTTCTCTAGGTAAAGGGCAGCCTGAACTGTGTATTAGGGCCACAGACTTACTAACAGCGTGGCTACTGGAAAGGGGTGACATGATGCAGATTTTCAAGCCCAACTAGTCATTTCATATTCTCTATTGCAGTACACGGGCTGAGGGCAAGTCTGCCCAGCCTGGGACACTGCTGTGCAGAGATACTGCCTGGGATCCGGGTGAGGATGGCTGTGTTAACGGGGCCGGGTGTATGGACTAACTGGTCTTGTTCTCGGCCGGCTGTGTAGCTGGGCATGCAGCACGATGGGGTCTTCTTCTGTTATTGCTGCTGCTGGGATGCAGTTGCCCAGTGCTAGTGCGGGATCCCTGCATTGTGCCCTATTGTTCAGCACAGATATGTACTTTAACAAGGCTTGGTTTTTAGAAGACCGATGTTCCAGGCTGTCAGAAAATAAGCCCCATTGAATGATTCTCAGCCTGAGCACCCAAAAGTTAGAGGTGTCCGCATTTCCTGCTGCATCCCCCTTCTTGAAATCTGTCATTTTTCCTATTTTTCTGTCCTGAAGTGCTGTTATGTTTCTTTTAACAGCACTTAGGAAGGCTGAAATTAACTGTGAAGGCCACAGTATGGATGGGGATTGAAGCTAGACATGCCCACCCATTCCTAGCCAAAGTACAAAATGAGCATTTAACCATGTAGGCCAAGGTACAAAACACTGTCAGAGCAAGGAAAAGCCACACTAAGCCTGACATCCTATCCTGAACCTGTCCAGCTGCATTTTTATCACCAAAGTAGCAGCCACCAGCAGCTGATGGCATTACACACTGGTTCCCACCGAGGCTGATTCGTTGACAATGGAATTACTGTCTACCTCTATGTTTATTCAACAGAAATGTCTGGGTTTGCCTAACATGTACAACGAAGGGTTGAGAAGCCATGGGTGCACAGAACAATAATTCATTTCAAGGTATTTCTTATTTTGAAAAGACTTGCTCTTTTCATTCTCACTGCATTTTAACTTGAGAAACTGGTTGATATAATCAGTACAAAAAGAATATATGCATATACGTATGCATACCGGGTTACACATTTATGTTGCACACGTGCACGGTTGTGCGTACTGAATAACACATTTAATTGCCACCAAGTATTTGGGTTGAAGAGTTTCATTACTCTCATCTGCATGGAGCTTAAATCCAAAGCTCCTTCAGAGGAGGAAGGTCACTTAACTCACTGCCAGGAGCTAACTGCTCACTGTACTCAATTACCACTTACAATCTTTCATCGCTGAGGGCTTCTGCACTGCAGATTGTCACCTAACTCCTTGTTTTCAAGCGTGCATGTGTGGCACGTAGAGAACAGCAGCAGTGAACAGTCACTGGCATCTGCCTGTGAACGTGGTCTACCAGGGAGCCAAACTTCAATGCTGTTACACCGCAAAACGCCTTGCTCTGGAAGCTGTCTTCCTGTCTTCAGCAGAACTATTCATGGAGCACAATCCCATGTAAGACAGAGAAAAGTATGGGCATATAACCCTAGGCATGTAGTAATCCTGACAGTTTTCATGGACCAATTTAGGCAGCTTACACTGGGATCCCATTCATACATGCCTATGTCTAGCTGGATTCCCTTCACGGTTCAATTTAGAGACACAAAGTAGCTTTTGTTTCATTATCGCCATTGATTTGTTCATTTGGGTATTTATATCAGTGTATTCACAAATAATGGTGCAGTTTTGGGTGACCTATAGGGAGGCTGAATATTGGAAGCCAGATAATTTTTCTGTGTTGGTTGTACTCATGTTGGCAGTTAAACTCGTGTGTCAATACCAAACACATAATTGCTTTTAGAAAAAGAAACTGGGTCCATTTAGGTTACAGAATGAGTATGGATTTTGGTGCCCAGGGTTCATATTGTTGATTGCATGCAGTAGTTCTTTTTTCTTTTATCAGGGCTCTCAATAAAGAGTGGTATATCAATGAATACTTTGCCTCCAGGTGGTTCTGTTTATACAGTTTTACTGGTTAGTGTCCAGTTTTCTGAAAAGTGGATCCACATTGATTTGTGTTATAAAGGTATTTGGACCAATAAACCAACTCACGCCCCTTCAGTGTCAAACTCATGTTGAACTGAGTGGACATTGAGAAAGACCAATTCACATAATAGAAACCATATAAACTATTTTACATTTCCATCAATCATGACAGAAACAAAAAAACCCTTTAAGCTCACAGATTTTCTCGTTTAAGGTCTTAATCCTTCAACAGAAATACTTTTAAAGAGGCTGCAAAGCTCAAGGAGCTATATGAGTTTAACTCTACAGATTTTGCAAAACGGTGGACTTGGTGACAAAGGAACTGGTCTAGCACAAGAGCAGGACATTATTCTGAGGGCTGCACCCTCCATTGGACTGGCTGTTCAACCAGGGCATGGGACAACTGGTTCATCATTTTGGCTCTGCCACATGGCTGCAGGGTGGAAATAGGCTTCCCCCCGGTTCCCAGAGATGAGAGAGTATTCCAGGGAAGAGTGGTACCCTGCTCTTCCCTTCCCATCCCCTTGGCCGTAGGATCCTGGGCTGGGCAAGGATCTCTCTGTCATTACCTTATCATGTTAGTACAGTCTCTAGCACAAGTGTAACCCAAATAATGGGGGCCTCAATCAATGCCTTGCTGTTTTTTTCCTATATATTAGCTAGCTGAAAAAGCTGTTCTGCAGGTTGTCCTCTGGTGAGGGAGCAAAATGGTTTGGATCATCTTTTGGCTGGACCCACGGAGAGGGGGAGCTGTGGGATGCAAAAGTTGGTAGTTTTCCATGGAGCAGGTGACTCACATCTAAGGACGTAAGTAAAGGACTTTGAAAACCTGCCCATGGCCCAGACGAGGCATCTGCAGCAAACAGAAGGGTAATCCTGACCACTTGCTCTCAGTGAATGCTGGAAGAGCTGATGCCAAGGGAAAGGGCAGCTAGCAGAGATTCATAATCAACTGAACTAAAAAATAAAGCCCTTTCCCCATTCCTTTTCACTCTTAATCAACCAGCATATAGCTCTTCTGGCTTCATGTGAAGCTTGGTCCCATGTACTGTACAGGGACACCCTTTTGACCTGTGCTCTCCTGCAGTTAATGGCTCACACCATAAAGCGTTCCTATGATCATTAAAATAGGAGGCGTTATTCTCTCCTCCATAATAGTCTGACAATCTAATTTTAGTCATGCTGAATGCAGTAATGACCCTATATTATCACAAGAAACTATTAAGTCGCCAACGCAAAGGTTGTTCCTATTGATTTTCTTCTTAGGTTGTCATGATAGAGCACAACTAATGAATGGAAATCCCCAGTCCAAATCATTTCTAAATAAATTACTCTCATAGAGCTTTTACTCTTAAATAGAAGAATTGATTTAATACTTTAGTGGCTTTTCTTCTTTCTAAACTTGCAATTTAGCCAACCCCAGACTACATTTATGAACCAGGCTCGTTCTGGTTTAGCTGGTTATGAGCTCCCTTCAAGTAAGGTACGTGGAAACTCAGCGAAGAGTGAAGAGAAGGAGATCCCTGAGGACCTGCATCACAGAATTAAAGGGTTTCTTTTTGTGTGCCTGGTCTGTATCAGCTGTAGGGCTCTGTTAGGTGCTCTGCAAATACGCATTAAGAGACTGTTTTTCCTACTTTTTGAAGAAAGGATTTTTTTTAAGCTTCGATTTCACGTTGCAGGTTAAGACCTGTGGCACAGACAGCCCCGTTTATTTTCTGAAGGGGCATCTATTTCCAATCCCCAGTCCAACCCCCAAGTATATCTTTTTAGCTGTGTTAAGTCAAACGAAACAATTGCTTTTGTGCCAACTCTATTCAAAGCTTTTTACAGCTGAAGAGGAAATATTTTTGTCAAGGTTATTTTCACAGCACTGAAAAAGCCTCAGTGCAAAGGTCAGACTCACTATGGGACAGCACATGGGGTGCAGACCAAGCTTCATATCAGCTAGGACTTACTGGCATGTTTCTGGGTTGCGTTTACTAGATTTAATGAGGGTGTCCCCAGATCTTTCATCTGGGCTGACTGAACATCTCCTAAAATGCACCCTGCTCCATCTTGACTACAGGTCAAGAAGGTGAGCAAGTGAGTGGATGCCATCACCTCACCCTTTGAAACCCTGTCTAGACAGTGCGCATCCATCTGCATCCGCTGCACATCTTTGAGCACTGCCTCGACAGCCTCTGTCAGCCTCTCATGCTTCCTCCCATCGCTAACCCAGATCTTTGCTCACACCGCTCCGTGTTAAACCTGGAAGCCCCAGGGGAGGCTGGGCTGTCTCTAATTGCTGACATCTCCTCATTAGCTTCCACTGCACTCCCAGGGGAGCCCTGTGCCCACTCAGCTGAGCTGAGCGCTGGGACTTGCTCAGCTGCTATCTGGTTGCAGTCTGACATGTGTTTCTTGTTTTTAACCTGTGCTGTTAGGTTAAGGGAACATTTTCATCTCTTAGTCTGCTTTGGCTTCCCTGCGCGGCTTTCCTGCACCCCTCAGGCAGCACCCACTCTGTAACTTGCTCTCTCCAATAAGAAATACCTTGGTGAGGAGCAATTTCCTCCTCCTGCTTTATAAGTTGCCAGCGCCTCCTGCTGTTCCTCCTTTGAGGACCAGTCTCATTAATTTGTGTTGGGTTGGAGATCTCCTACAGGGCTGAGCTGCCCGTGTCAACGAGATAGGATGGATTCTGGGATCTCCTCTGATTCGGGTCCCGCTTCTGCATGTGCCTGATGCCAAGCGTTCCTCCATCCTGGGAGCTGTGTCCTGAGATGGCATCAGGCTGCCCAAGGCAGGTGCTTGCCAAAGGAACTGGCTCTGGAGGGATGATCACTGCTGAGATGAATGTGAATATGTTTGTGCAATTATCCCGCAGCCTCTGATTACCCGATCCCGAATCATTATTCCAGCAGATAATTTACATTTCCCTGCCACTTCAGCAGGAGAGCGGAGCTGGCTCATGACAGCAATACCGCTGACTCAGCTGTTCTGGGAACACAGCATTGGCTTGAAAATTGTGGGTTTTTAAACCAATATAGGTGCAGAAAGCCTCTTCCTGATCAATATACAAAAAATACCCTATTGCAAACCAAGGTGGAGCATGGTGGGCGCACGTACAAGACACAGTCTGTATGCTGAGGACAGTCTAGCTACAGAGAGAAAACAGGCAGCTGGAAAAAAGTAGCAGAGGCTGTGCAGTAGCAGAGAGGTCAAAGTCTAGGACTAATCATAGCATTTGGCAGACCTTTAGTGTTTCTCCAGTCCTAATTTTATACTTGCATTTTAAACAGGGGGTAGAAACGGCCTGTCTGGAGACAAAACCTCAATTTTTGTGGTAATACTAGGACTCTAGGAGCTGGGGTTCAAGGTGAACAACCAACATTGCCCAAGGTGACTGCAGTGTCAGGGTCGCATCCTTTGGTTTAGCTCAGCCATAAGGCTGTTGTGCGATTCCTGGTAAGGTCAAATTCTTTCCACAATGGAAATTTTGTATTTAAAAATGCTTTTTGTTCACATTAAATTTGGCAATCCTTCCTTTCTCACACTTTCTTCTTTCCATTTTTTAAGAAACTCTAATCTGGGATCTAAAATGTCAGAAATAATAGAGTAATGTTGTGAGGTTCATTTTTTTTTCTTTCCTTGAAATAATTTAGCATTATTTTCAAGCCTGCTTGAGTGAATAAACAGATTAACACTTCAGTTGAACAGTTCCACCAATCTGGTAATAATTTTGAGCTAGAAAGTGCATCTTAAGTCCATGAGAGCTTAAGCTAACCTTTTACCAATGCCAGATGACACCAACTCTTTGAACATGAGATTAGGAAGGGATTGTTACAGCCTCTGTACACCTCCGTCCATGCTTAACTCGCTGTGAGAGACCTCCAGCCCTCTGAAGAAGGGGCAGTACAGGACAGCCTCTGGTGTGAGGTCCATGCCTCCCTAGACCTTGGTCTAGGACCTTGGGGTACACAGGTCTTCTACGCTGGTCATTTTGCTTAGGACAAAACTGCCAAGATTTCCCGTGATCTAAGAGTTGCCTCTTAGGTCTTTGATTTCTCACACTTACGTTTCATCTGTGAATGCAATTCCAAAGTACTCCTTCTCCTTCAGGTTAAAATGAGATGCCACCAAGTCAAGCAACTCCTTGGCCAAAAGCTTTGGCTGGAAAACAAGAATGAAAGAAAGTGATTAATGAGGAGAACTTGGATAGAACTGCTCTGTGCTTCTGGACAGAAACGCTATCCTTGGAGGTACTCCACTGCTGTTGCTTTTATATTCCCTCTGGTGTTCAAGCTAAATCTGCAAGCAACATTAGCTCCTTGAAATGAGCAGTAGTTTCCCTCCCAGGTAAATACTAAACACCTGGCAATTCTGACCTCTTCAGTGCTCAATGTCTCTGCAGACAGATGACCTGCTGCCTGCCAGTGTTCACATCTACCATGACCAGCACACTCATGCCTCTCTGATAATTTTAGTTGTTAAAGCTTTTTATCAAGGACCTTTGCAAACACGTTTCAGACACCCACTCTCACACACAGAGCACAGATATATGCTCATAACACTAAGAAAATACACAGTGCCAAAAGATAGGATGTGACAGGACCAAATGAGAAGTAAATGACAGAACAAAATAGTTTCCCATTCAGTATTGCTTGTCATTTAGAAATAAGGATATAGCCTCAATTTTAGGAACTTGGAAGGAAAGAGAGGAAAGTAACACACACTTTCAAAATACCCTTTGTAAGAGCATAAAATCCAAGCTCAGAGAAGCTATTCACTCCATACGGAGAACAGTGCATTACTACCTTTTCTGCAAAACCTTATTTGACTTTTAAGTCTAACACGTCCTCCTGCCCCTATGAATTTTCACCAGCTCTGCTGAGCTTCTGTGTTTCCTACTGGACTACTGAAGTCTTGGCCATCAGAGAGCTCTTGTCCTGACTGTCACTGGTAGGAAACAGGGGTACAAAGAATCCAGGTAGATGCAGCCTGTGATCCCAGAGCTTGTAATAGCCCCAGATCCCAGAGCTGCAGTGGTTACAGCAATGGATCCCAACAGTGTTCCCTGGTGACTGCTCATAAGGATTTGGTCTACAAATCTCTGTGCTGTAAGTCTCAGTGAAAATAAAGCTGTCTGCAGGCTTGACTGCCCCAACGAGTCTGCCAAGCAGCTGAGTCAGAGTTACCCCAGACGTGAACCTGTTGTTAAATGGAGATGAAATGATGCTGCTGTGCAGAAAAAGGGTGGCAGGGACCTGAGAACCCTGCTGTCCTAATTGACTGTCCTGTCCTGTAAATACAAACACAGCTTGTGTTTAAAAAAAACTTGATTTGTACTTAATTTCCAAATAGATTCATAAGAGACTCAACCGCTCTCTAAAAATGGTCCTAAACCCAGCACTGTCCTAGTACCTGACACAGCTGAGCCAAGCCTGAAATACTTCTCTGGCATTCATGTGAGCGTTACGCTGTCCTCCACCTACCCGTCTGCCTGCTATGTCCCAGTGCGGTTACCAGCAACATCCATACTGCTCCTTGTCTGTGCATCCAATGCAAGGGTGGTTTCTAGGTCATGCCAGCAAAGGAAGAAGCAATAGCTGTGCCTAAATGCAGCACTGGCTTAAAGCAGCCTCTGAATACGAGATAAGTTGCTGTGTAGGAAGAACAGCTTGGTGGATAACAAAGACGTGGGATGCAACAAGCTTCATTTTAATTCCCAAGTCAGACTTCTCAGGCACAACCGTTGGAGTCTCTGCTACGTCTGTGCTACCCACTGCATTGCCTTTCCCAGACTCCTGAACCAGCTCCCAAACAGCACTCAGAGCTGAGCAGACCAGGCGTGGGGCCGTGGTTATGTCCTTTGTCCCCTTAAGTCCCCTCAGGGACCCAAGCAAAGAGCACAGCAGCTACACCAGTCTCTTTGGAGACTCCTCAGATAGTTCTCTCCTGGCATTGTGCTGGGTGGGATGGACATTCCCAGGATCCCTGTCTCCTATAAGGTGAACCTTCCTTTGCCAGAGCTTTTTAAGGACAAGCTACAGTCTGGCTTATGAGGTACCCAGATACTGTGATGAAGAGGATGGTAAGACTGCCATGTGAATTCAGAGATACATAGGCTCTATGCATGTACTTACTGGGGGCATTGGATGAGTTTTCAGTTTAACAACAGACAAAACCACAAACCTGTGAAGCAGAGAGAGGGAGGGGGTTTTGTGCCTGTCAATGTGCAGTCTGAGAGCCTAAGTCTTGCTTTTCCCCCGTTCCTGCCCAAGCCTCCCTGCTCCTTTCTCTCTGCACCTGAAAGGGCTTTCTTCCCAGCCCAGCTACCACGGGAGGAGGGATGGGAATGCATGGCCAGTGATGGGTGTAGGAGAGGGCAGGACTGACTCCCTCTGTGGCCAGGGCCACTGGTGGGGTGGTTGGTGGAGGTGAATCTGGGCATCCCCATGACAGCACGCATTGCAGGAGCGGCGCTGTGTGGCTGGCACTGCCTGGCTCCCAGTCCTCTGGGGTGACTCAGTTATTGGATAAAAGGGCAATTGTGCTGCCAAGCAAGGAAGAAAGACATCAGCGAGCCTTGCTGGGTGTCCCACCTGAGAGGCCAAGGGTGGGGAAGGGTGGCGAAAAAGCATGCCTCAAACACAGCAGCATTTTCCCAAGCCTGGGTTAAGCACTTGGGAGAAGTTGAGCTTTCGTATTTCGCAAGAAAGCAGAACAGAGCAATAAATGGCTGATGTGAAACAGGCTGCCTGTGGACATGGGGGAGTGATGGGTCCCTCGGCTTCAGCCAGCCAGCACTGTCACAAGGGTCACTGGACAAGGGGTAAAATCCCCTTGATGTCCAGCCACATGATGGAGAAGTGATGCCCAGGGTCCCTTGCCCCACGCGCTGCTGCATCCAGCCCCAGGCATAGAGTGAGGAGCAGCACCTGAAAGCACCTGCCTTCAGCCACCCTCCCCAGGCAAGATGGGTAAATGCAACGTGTTGCCTCCTTATCTCTGCTGAGTGAGACCTGCCTGCTGAAAAAGCTGCAGAGAGGTGGTCGGCATGGTGTGGCAGCCTTCCCTTCTCTACTGCCTGGGGGCGGCTGCTTCTCTCCCAGCACAGCCCCCCTCCTGCCCCCGGGGCTCAGCAGGGGCACGATCTCCATTGCCCTTGCCGTGGGACCTCCTCCAAAGCCTGCGGTAGCAGATAAGGGAGGATAACCCTTTGCCTTGCAAGATAAGGGAAAAGAACAATAGACGCAGACCCAGCACTGGCGCGGTGCCAGGTTAGTTACTGGGCCAGCGTCCCTGAAGAGGCTTACAGCGGTGAAGTTAAGCCCTGCTAGTCCCCTCCAAGACTACTTTCCACTCTCCTCTTAAGCTCTGCAAGGTTATTGTCCTTCCCAGTGGGATGGGTCCTGTGTCCTCCCAACACAGATGGGCAACCTGAGTCTTCGGAGAGGAGAGGAGAGGAGAGGAGGAAGGTGTCTTCTCCACGTAGCAAAGACTCCTCAAGACAAACCTGCGCAGCAGGAATAAGGGCAGGGAAGCCCTGCCAGACACAAGCCGAGCTGCAGCCCATCCTGCTGTCTCAGGAGAGACCCACGCTCTCAATGTTAGCAGTTAATCTGCTTGCCGTTCGCGATGGGAACGGCTGAGCAATGACCTGCTTTCATGTGAGCCACGCAGACAAAGAGCTCATTAGCAATGCCTGTGGCAAGTTGTTTTAATTCATTATTAATTTCTGGACTTCATTTTCCAGAGGGATATTCATTTTGCATTAATAAAACTTCCGTCACAGACACATTGAAGGAGATGGGACTGGTCTCTGAGAGCAGAGAAATCAATAGAAAGTGTGCCCAGGACCTTCCACATCCAGTCAGCAAGATAGCTTGTGAATCCCACAGGCATAAATCAGCAATAACAGGTGGCATTCAAACCAGAAACCGAACCGTGTCCTCAATGCTGCAGAGCTGCAGATCTGGACCGTGGTGCACGGTGAGCTGCCTGGGCAGCTGCTGAGACCCCTCTGCATCTGCTGCTCTTCATCTCCTTCCTACCCACACCTTCCTGGCATCCTCCATGTAACCTACATCAGAAAAAGCAGCCTGGGGGAGCACGTCAGAGCTGCAGCTGGCTGGCCTGAACTTGTGGCGGGGTACACCAGCAGAAATCCTTCAGCTGGAGCAGCGAGGGCTGAGCGTGCTTTGCTGGTGGGGGTGGGTTGTCAGAGCAACGTTATTCAGCCAGGGTTTCCCCTGCTGCTCCCTCCCGCTGCAGGACCCTCCTTGCAAAAATGCACGTGAAGAGCAATGCACTGTAAATCAGCTGTTATTTTTACCAGAGAAATCAGCAGGGCCCCGGTTGTCGTCCCAGCACACCAGAGCTGTGGCCCTGGGGGAGAAGAGCCTGCTCCTGGTGAGCGCTCTCCCCCTGCCAGGAGGAAGGGCTGAGGGACCCGTGCTCCGTATAGTGGAGTCTCTGGCGCACACACCAGCCATTTTGTAGACAAAGACACTGTCCCTGAGGCTTTTCTGCATGGCAGTGAGCCGAGTGCTTTCACAGCTCTGGACCCCTGCCTCAATTCCTACTCCAGCCTGGGACAAGCAACACTTAGCAGCCTGAACTCTCTGGACTTCCAAACACGACACTTTCCACAAAACTTAATACCGCAGTACGGGGTCAATGGATCCACTTGCCAGGCATGATGGCATCAGTGCCTCATCCAGGGGATTCCTGGTCATCTGTAGAGTGGGCAGCTCTTCAAACCTGACTTGGGAGCACTCTGAGGTTTCTCCCTTCCCTCTTGGGGGGGCAGGAGGCCATAGATGGACTGATTAGGCGCTGCCTCCCTATTAGCAGGATGACCCAGACACCCTTCACTGTGCCCTGGGTCATGTCTCAGAGGTTTGTCTGAAGTGCTGCGTAACGCTCTGCAACCGCAAAGCACTGCTGCCTCAGCAGCGAGAGCACCCTGAGGAGCACAGCGAGCACATGGCCGGGGCTCTTCCCCAACCCCAGCTCCTGCAGCCTTGAAGCAGTGAACTCATTCCCTTCCTCCCCTCCAAAACAACTTAAGTTTGTTCAAATAATGACTTAGAGGAAGGGGAGAGCTTTATTAGTGGTGTCGGGAGGTGGCAGGGAAAGAACTGAGCCCCAGTAGCAGCTCTGTGACTTGAACCTACACCTTTCCACTCTCCTCTTAAGCTCTGGAAGGTTATTGTCCTTCTCAGTGGGATGAGTCCTGTGTCCTCCCAACACAGATGGGCAACCTGAGTCTTCGGAGGGGAGAGGAGGAAGGTGTCTTCTCCACGTAGCAAAGACACCTTAAGACAAACCTGCAAAGCCTCTGCGAAGGCACCAAAGGCAGCGCAAGAAGGTACGTATGGGATCACGCTGGCTCACACGCCCAGGGCTGCCTCCCTGCATTTCCCCGTTGCTTAAAGAAGAGCCTCCCATGCCCTGGACTGCAGGCACAGCCTGTGCTAGAGAGAACCACATCAAGACAACTCCAGTGCATGCAATGCCCAGGCTCTGTCTTTATCTCCTTGGCTCTATTTTAAGAAGCATTCAGCACTGACAAATTAACCACAGGGGGGGAGTCCCTCTGCCAAGCACTGGACTTATCTCTATACAGAGACACTATATACAGGTGCACCCTGTACCAGTGTCTCTTCCCAATTGGACGTGAAGGCAACTTCCCTGAATAACGGCAGAGCACGGCAAGCACCATGCTTAGGCAAGTCGGGAGGTGATGAGCAGCCCCAAGAGCACCTTGGGAAGGGGAGATGGAGGCTGCATGAGGGATGAGTCGTACTGATTCAATGTCAAAAAACCTGAGTATCACAGCTGTTTCATGTATTTGTTGGATAATTTCTCATTAGTGTGACCCCACTAACATGGGCTGCTGGACCCACTGGGGGAGCAGGCTGGGATCTGCTCACAGGAGACGTCCCCAGCGCTGGAGAGAGGAAAAGGAGGAGGTGAGATGCAGGTGATGCAGAGCAAGGCTTTGCTACACAAGGTGACATGCAAACCCCATTTTGGTGCCTCCTAGCATTAGACGTGGTCACTGTCACACAGGTTTAGTGACGATGCTGCTGCGCTATGGGCATGTGTTGGCCACAGGATGGGAGAAGGATGAAGAGGGCTTCTGGGGAGAAGAATCCCCTTGTAGCCTGGGGGAAGCTTCTAGGGGCAACTCTTCTCATCCCAAAACTGGCCCGAAGTCCTACAAATACCTGTTTCTCTCCAAGAGGGTTTGGTGATGGAATCAGCTGAGGATCAACACTCAGGTAAATACCTGACCTGACCTGACTCAGGCCAAATCCTGCCCTGAGGGGGCAGTGCTGCCATCCGAGGAGGCTCTCCCTGGGGGCTGCAAACCAGGTAGGCCATGTACCACCATGGGTGCAGCTGGGAGCTCATCTCACCGAGCCACAGGCTCCTCAGCTGGCTCAGCGCCTGGGGAGTAAACATCTGCCTCTCTCAACCAGCAAAATCAGAGAAGTGCAAGGATTTCTCTGTAGCTCGAGCAGATCATTCTGTCAGTCAGCGTGGAAAATACAGCAGAAACACAAGCATTCCAGTATTAAATATTCAATATAATTAAAAATGTTACTGGGATTTGAGCAGCCCGAGGAACTCCAGAGTCATGTGTTTCCCCAGTGGAAAGACAGGCTGCCCACTTTTGGCACAGAAGCATGTTTCTCAGTGACAGCTTCCCATTACGCTTGGAAATAAGTGAGTTATATAGAGAGATTATCTATCCACAGTCCAGCAGTGCCATGAATAAAAAACAGATGACATGGTATTAGCAGCTGCTGGTATGTCCCTAGAAATGCAGGCACACACAAAGTATATTTTATTGTTTTATTAACTGTCAAACAAGCCTATCTATTCCTCCTCCCCCATTTCATAGCTTTTCCCTAATTCTCCGTGGCAGAAGGTTTCTGAGAAATGCATAGTTTCAACATATGGACAGATGCGCGCCACCCAAATCCATCCAGGACAGAGACACGCTGAACTGTGGGAACCAGGTAACTAGATCACACTTAGTAATGGCTCATTTCATTAGATTAAAAAGACTGCTACCATCCACTGTCTCCTTGCTGGAGGGACTTGCAGCAAGATAAATTACGAAAATATAGAGATGAGACACTGCAAACCAAGTGCTGCAATGCTAAAGACTGTTTGCAGTACCGGTGCTCAGCCTGCACTAGTTTTGTGCTATAGCCCAGCTGTGGTCAGGCACAGGCTCCAGGACTCAAATCATTGGTATTTAACTGTCAGCATGTGCTGGTGCAGGCTGGTCCCCTGGCACCCTCCAAGCCAGAGGCACCAGGGCATAGCCCAGACCAGACACAGTCCCAAGGTTGGTCACCCTGTTTGAGGGAGAGACAGAGTTTACCCCTAGGAACACAGGCTGGGCTGTGTCATGTGGCCAGAGAGCCACAACCTATTTTATTTATGAGCGCAGACATAGCAGATGCTGTCTGGCAAGTTCCCGAGCAGGTTTGATTTCTGCAGGATGGACCATGAAGTGCGTCTAGTTCAAACCAGCCTCTCGAATCTTGCTGGCTCAGTCCAATTTTGCTAAATGTTCAAAGGCTGGACATCTGACAGACATCTCTTTGGTGGCTTGAGTTGAAATGTAGTCTGGGGGTGGTGTGCGGTGCGGCCAGTCCCTCAGCGGGAGAGGTGAGGTGGAAAAAGGAGCTGTTTGCATGAATATAGAGTAACTCCTGCCTTGGCCGTGCCCAGCGCGGTACCACCAGGCAGGGGACAACGCTTCTTCATCAGCCAGCAGCGGCTCTCGCCTGTCTCAAGCCTTGGGCAGTGCAATCAGGAGGAAATAAAAGTGCAAAACGGTGATTCACACACAATTCTTCCCCTCCACCAACTATTATCATTTGCTAATGAAGAAAACTCCAGGTGACCCTGCTGAATTAGATCATCTGCTAAAACCAGGCACCAAGCTATGCTCCAGCACCACAGCGATAAGGGCAGTGAAGATGCCCACTCTGTTTCTCGAGGCGTGGGTTATTCAGTGGCCAGCAGCCTTATCTGCTGAAGGCCAGCAGCATGCGTACACCCGCATGCATTAGGCAGTACATTACCCGTGATAGTTACAGACTGCAGCTCCCTCCCACCCCTGCTTCCCTGTGCATGAAACACAGAAATCTCTCATCCAGGGGCTATTGAACTGTCACTCACTCGCAATTCTCTTCTTGTCAAATTGGCTCTGCCAACGGCTCTGTCACCCGGTTGTTTGACCCATTTTACACACTTCAAAGAAAAGAAAAACCCAAAGTCGCTCCATAGTAATGTTATGTAAATACCAAATAACGTCCCTTTCAGCTATCGTCTTGTCCGAATACAGCGTAATAACATTGTACAAAACTGCTCAGGCTGAAGGCTTGGGGCCGTAGGGGTTTCAGCTTTGCAATTCCCCGTATGGGATGGATCCACCATTCCTCAGCTCCACGTTACTGTGTCAATATATGGAGCGCACATAATCAAAGCAGGCTGGGATGTAGTTGGGTGAAAAATTATTCATTGCAATGCAAGATGCCTGGCAGGGGAACGCCTTATTTTTTATCATGAAACAGCTGAACTCTGTCAGTGTCGGGCACCGGCGGTGGGAGTGTTGCTCACGCTGGCACACGCAGCACCTCTTTCCCAGAGTCAGTGGTTGGCTCTAAAATCTCTTTTCTTCATTTTCATAGGAAAATGAGACAACTTGCCTCCAGCAGCCTCCTTGGGAACGTGGAGGGTGGTGACAGAGTGCCACTGACGTTTTTCTTGGGAAGTCAACACCCACAAGTTGTGGGAATTAAGATTTATTAGGGTCAGAGAGACAAAGACAAAAAAATCCCCAAGTTTTAAAAAAAGTCTGTTGGTAAAAGGATTAGAAACACCCTACTGACAACTTGCCTTCGAAATATTCACGGATAGCTGCATTTCTGGGTTCAGTTAATACCTGACACTCAATATCTTAAGGCAGAAGCCATTGCTGACACTCTCTAATTCCCCTACATATTAGCAATGTGAATCTGCTTAAATATTTTTGTAGTCAGAGAAAGCAGAGAGCATGAGCTGGCCAAGTCTGCATGGCAAATTCATGTCAAAGCCAGAATGAGAAGCAGTTGGTGGGAGGGAAAAGACACTTTGGGGTCTGTAGCATCCCTCCTCCCCTTCTTGCCCGAAGCAGAGGCAGCTGCACGCTTCCCCCATTCAGATGGGGTCTGCATCGATACCCAGTGACCCCATTCCTCTCTGTTGTCTTCTGTACCATCCCGTGACTCCAACTGCATTTTCAGGTGACTGCATCTGAAGAGACCAGCCAGCTGCTACTGGTGCTGGGACGGGAAATCTGCTCCATGCTCAGACCTTTCTCTCATGCATGACAAAAGCCTCAGTGCTTCCCTCCTTCCTCCCTTAGCCCTCTGTCTGCTCCATCTCCTCTCTGTCTCTGCTGGAAGCAGCTGATGTCCTCATGTACAGCTGAGAGAGCCAGTTGATGGGCTGAAGGTGAAGGAAGGATGAGATGAGTTTTATGGCTGGCCCCTGCTTTGTGTACATGTGTTTTTTCATCCATAGTCTTGAAGCACAAGGAGATTTGGTGGCCGCTTAGACCATATCCCATGTGGGAATCCGCATCACTGTCTTCTGCAGGGCTGGGGAGGGGGAGAGGATGCTGTGCCTGGTGTTCAAGACTGGTGTCCTCATCTGCCCCAGCTGCTTGGGTTGCCAGCAGGAACAACACACTGTAAGGTGCGCCCAGGAGTCCGCATCTCTGCGCTGTGCAGTCTGGACATGCTGGCTAGATGCACATCACCTTCACGGAGCGTCTGTGCCAGGTCCACTGTCTCCCAGCGTACCTCCCACATGCCAGCACGCTGATCTGTGCAGGCACAAGCAGCTCTTTGCATGGGATTTCTGGAGGCCTGACAATCAAAGGCAAGTGGTCAAAATCCTGACATTCCCCTGGGTAACCTTTCTGGTCAGTGAGAGTTGTGCAGGGTAACCTCATATGCGGCCACCCTGGAGTCCTTTCCAACTGAATAGTGCCCAGGAGCACGAACCGAGTGAGAAGATCTGGCCAACTGTGCAATCAAACCCAGATTGCAAGGGCAAGCAGGCATCTTTTTAGGAGAGATGTGATGGAAAGTGTGGAATTCCTTATGCTGACTGATGTAAAAATTGCTTTTGTAGCACTGCCAAGGTCACTGCCGGCTCATCTAATCAGCCATGAAAACATCACTGAAGCAAGTTAAAGAGTTGCCCTGAGTCAATTTGTGCATGCAACTTTTATTATTCTTTATTTAAACTTTCTAGGTTTGTTTGTGGATGGTTGGAGGAAACAGATCCTTCCTCTATTATCTTTCTTTGGGTTTCTCCCAAAACCTAACACAACATCAAATCTGGTTTGTCCTTTACAAGACACTCCTGAAGACAAGCCTGGCTGGCTGCTTGCTTTGCTATGTGTTTACTCTAGCAAATACTATGTCTTCAGGAGACTACTCTGAACTCCATGGGAGCTTTTATAGTATTGTCAGGAGCTGCATTCTGTCGATTAATACAGTTTTAATGAAAATACATCCCAAATTTGAAGTTTTGACTGAGATTTTCTTTGAGATTTCAGGGAATTTAGAGCAAATTATGAAGTGCAAACCCAGAAAGACTGGTACAAAAAAGGACCCAAACAGTCAACTTTCAAGCAAATTCAGTTCCCTCAGAGCAGAAAAAAAACATTCCCAGCGATGGTGGCTGGATTCCCTAGCCCTTCAAATAATTCTCAACGTCTCGAACCTATTAATGATCTATTCACTAGCTTCCCATCTTCTTCTGCATGCAATATCTATGAGATATCTATGTATAAACAAGAATAATATGGCCAATAGATCAGCAGAGCAGAGGGAAGATACCCACACGCAGGAGGACTTTGCCCTGGCTAAAGACCATCGGTTTCATGTAAGCAGAAGACAGAAGCATCTGTGCTTCAAAACAAAACACTATTTTCAAGGTCACAGTGTCTTAAGCATCTCCCAGTTCACCTAATCTCCAGATAACTGGGACTGGGCACATTTAGCACTTGGATCCCCATGGTTTAGCAGCGCTGGCTATGTCAGTACTAGTAACCTGAAGACGTCCATAGCATGGACTTGAGTGGTCTCCAGCAGGGGACTGCAGCACCATTTGCACAATGCTGGCCTGCAGGAGCTAATTTTCTCCCAGACAATGCCCAAACACCATTTGGGGGATAGCTTGGGCCAGGAACCACTTCTAGATGTCAGTATGGATCTGTCCACCTCATTCAAGGGGAAGAGATTTTAGCCAGCTGGATACCAGCAGAGTCCATGAGCCAGTGAGCAAGTTCTGACTTGTTTCTTCTACTAGCACAGACAAAGTCATTGATTTTCCTCCCCTATGAGCCAAGTCAGAGAAAGGATGCTCCCAAATTGTCTGTCAGCAGTCACAATTTCACATATTCCTAAACCAGAAGAATTAGCTCATGTGGTAGCGGGTTCTGTAGCAACGTTTTGCGCAGACTAGCAGACACAGCTCAGATGGGCATGGCATGTCCCGTCCTTTCTGCCTGTCACCTAGCTGCAGCCACAGCCAGCCAGCCCCACGCAACGATGTCTTAATCCTCCCCTGGATTTGGTCCCACGGTGAAGGACACTGCAACCTGGCCAAGAAACAGGGCTGTGTGCTGCTTTGGGTTCAGTCCCTAGACGTGGACTCCCCAAATACAAGAGAAACTCACACTGTTGTCTCTTTCCTCTAACTTGTCTTAGGTGAGGGGAAGGAATGCTGCTCTAGACTTGATTCCTGCTGTGAAGCAGGGATGTGATGACCTTCTGAGTTACGTTGGCATAACACAGCTGACTTTGTTACTGGAGTTACAAGTCTTCTGCTTTGTATAACTGTTCTTTTAGCGTGCTCCTACACCCTGACATCTTTGAGTGGCCTGGAAGAAGCCTGGGTAGCCAGGCAACTCTTCTTCTTTCCTTCATCCTTGCAAAGAGTCAAAGAAGTCTCATTTTGCAACACAAAGGCATTTAACCTGTGGAAGTTGTCCCTGTGACAGAGGTACTAACGGAGACACTGGCTGAATTTTGGATTTCGTTGCCGTTATCTGTAATCAATTTAAGCAGGCAAAGATATTAGTGAGACTAAGCGTATCTCATGCTTTTATCGCAGAACTAGAGTCTGCAGAGGATTTTTCACCTTCCTTTGCACGTAACATACAGCAGTAATGTATACAGAGACCAGATTAGATGGAGCTCTCCAACTGGAGATTGGTGCTAAATTAATACAAACTGAAGCAGCTCAAGATGCAAATTGCACATGCTGTGGAGTTAAGAGGGTTTGTGTACAGGGCTTTGGTTCAAACCCTTGTCTTAATGCAAAGGAGAAAAGACACGGATATGGCATTCTTTGCAGCATGCTGGGTTGAAAGTTATACGGCCTAGTTCAAGAAAGTGCTTCTAACATGACATGTTTATGCAGATAATCTGTATCGTAAATGTTTGGCTTAAAGTATTTTGGGTCTTCACGTGTACTTGCCTTTCAGTTTCTGGAGATCTGTATAATTTTGAGAAAGGGCAGTCAGCTGCTGCAAGAAAGTCAATTGTGTTTTAAATCATCCGACTGTATCACATGTGGCAAATCAAACTTTGAACATGAAGCGAGCTTCAGAGCCAACTTTCTGTGGCAGGAATCCATTTCACACTCAGCTGACAACAGGGTTTGATAAGAGCTCGGCCAGTGTGAATAACCAGCTGCCTTCTATATATATTTTGATTTGGTAGCATCTGTTGAAGTTTTACATCACTGAGAGATTGTTGGTATTCTTTTAAGCATTAAAGCTACCTTGACAAGGTCAACAACAATTTCTACAGAGGTCAGCATTTTTATTTTGAAATATTTGATCATAATTCTATCAAACATTAAAGAAAGAGTTTGGCTAGGGCACGTAATGAAATTGGACAGCTCACACAATCCATTTATCTTTTCGACTGTAAACCTCTGAAGCACTCTAGTTCATCCAGTTTCAAATCAACTGTAGAAATGTCCATCTCCCTTCATCCAGCCTACAGAAATTGGTGCTTGGAAATGCTCTTGATCTCTTATTGCTGATGTGGAAAAGGAAAAATAATTTCCCAAGACATACTAGCTTAGCTGCATTCTTATGTTCTGTTTGCTTTTTAAAAATCTCTCCTGAATAAGGATGTTTATTTCCATCCTGACTCAAAGTCACTTCTTCATTGCTGAAAATATTTAATAAGCTAAGTGAATGCTTATTTTTGTAGCACATTTTCTAAACACATTAAAATAATTTATAAAAAAACCCCGTGCAAAACCTACATGACCATCTTATGAATCATGATAAGCTAGTTCAGATTTTAGCAAATCTAATGGCAATAAAAGTAAATAAAATCAATAATAGTGCTAGGTCTGATGCATAGAATTAGATCTTCCTGCTTTATCCTACACACCATTTGTGAGTGCAGAGGAACTAATTAAACTTAACGAGAGCTACATCCTCATGTGCTAAGTCTGGGGAAGGGAGATGCCTTCAGAAGCATAACGGGTGCATAGGCTTTTGTGCATTCATCTTCTTTATCCATACTTATACCTAGGGATGTCGTCAAGAGAGCTGACTCCACTGTTAGATCCTCTACACATACAGCAATATTAGATACTCCCTCCCCTAAAGAGCTTGCAGATGAAGCATATTGGTCTTCCTGGATGCTCTCATCAGTTTAATTATCTGTACCTATACAGTTGCTATATTAAGAACATACCACAATATTTTGAAGCTGCTGGCTTAACACACTCAAATGTAAAGCATGCTATGAAAATACTACACATCAGACAGACAGTTCTTCCCCTGGGAAGGTCAGGAGAGAGAGGCTGAACCTCACTTGCCAGATGTTGGTTACATTGCCTAATGCCTGCTGGCAAAGCTCAGATGCTATGGGGAGGCAAGTGGTCAGAGACCGCAAGAAATGGGATAGCTAAGCAAACTGCTTTAACCTTGAAACCGAATAAAAGAATTATGCATTGCATAGGCCCAGCTCCCAAGGCACTGTAAATCAGTGCTACTCCACTTACATCCCCACTGATAGTCTGGCCTCTAATCTGTGCGTGAATGTGGCCCCCAAGTTCACCAGAGCGATGGCTAGGACCTGCCCGTGACTCTCCTGGGCCACGGGGCAGGGTCTAACACAGCTTGTCCTGCAAGAGTGAAGGTCCCCTCCACTCTTGGTGAGCACCCCAAGGGAGTCTTTGCTTCTTGAGTCAGCAGAAGGTGCTGAATATAATCAAGGATTAGGCTTGTGATAAAACCATGGTTATTTCACAAGAAATGGAGAAAGTCAACAACTTGTCATCTGCAAAAGGATAGAAATTCCCCCTGTCTTCAGCTACTCATATTAAGTACTATCTGCAGTCTTCCCTAATGAGTCTACACATTCAGAGCCTATATATGAAACCAACCAACTGACTGTGTGTGTCCCTAAGAAGCAAAGGTTTTGGTGTCCAGCATGCCTTGGGACAGAGCAAGGAAGCTGCCTGGGTACCCTGGGCTGGTCCCCTCTCCTCTGCCAGTCACAGCAGTCACCACGTGAGGCAGTCACCCATGTCAACAGAAGAGGGACAGGGACAGGGCACTTGAAGGAGCAGATTGAGTTGCAATGGAGAAACCCTGTGCACAGGCAAGTCCTGCCTCCACTGCTAGATGTTCAGTTATTTCTCCTGTGATACCTGCTGAACTAACACAGGGAACGCTAAAACCTGGTGCAGCTGAAGCACATGGACCGTACTGGTGCACGTCAGGACTGCCTGCAGCCCAGATGGGTCCTACCACTCCCCCCTCCAAACAGCTCTGCTCCTAACGCCCTTGAAGGCACAATCCGCTGGTGGGTGAGAAGGGGACGAGGACGCTGGGCTTCATTTCCTGACTGCAGGCTCACCATCATCAGACAGCGACCCCCATAAATAAAGGAGGAGGCAACGGAGAGTACTGATAATTGGCCACAGCTCGAAAGAAAAGAAAGCAAAATACTACTTGCTCGCCATAGGAATTAATGGGGGGATAAGAAAGGCGTATTTATTTCCCCTGATATTTGTCAAAAGAAGTGCTGGTGATAAACCAGGCCCATTGAAAAGGAGGGTGAAATGAGTGACCGGATGAGATAGTGAATGTCTTTTATTAAAAAACAAAAAATCTTTTTTTCTGCAAAGAAAGAATAAAGAAGAAATAAGATGGAGCGATTAGGAGAGAACTCAGGCAGGGTAAAAACTGTTAGTGATAAACAGCTACTAAGGAAATAATTGGAAAATGTAAATGCATACAAATGTGGGTGATGACCCATGTACTGGGGCGATAGCAGAATTAGCCAATAAATGTAATGAACCGTGGAAGGAGAAGCTTGGAGACTTTATGGAGAATCGGGGAAGATTTTTCTAAGCAGGAGGGGTAGAAAGGCAGCCTGGTTTCTGAAAAGGAGCGATCCTTTGCCCTTGGCTGGTGTAATGTCCGTGGGAAGAGGGAAGGGGAGGGTGAGTGCACAAGATAGGCTGAAGAAAGGGATCGAGGAAGGGGTGCTGATGCCAGCTCCACCGCTTCCCATGCTTGAAGGCAGGAAGGGGCCATGGTCAGAAACAGTCATACCCACTTCTCTTCCCGTGAGCTTTCATTTCAGGTAGAGGGAATCCTTGGCCGCCTTATTTTCTTCTTGCGGAATGAAGGTTGAGGACAGGGTTTGTATCTGGCCCTAGTGGTCTTTACCCACCAGTTTGGGACTGGCACTGACTTCCCCAGGTGGTCCCGTTTCTGAACTCAAATGTCGTGTGTCTGCCCACAGGCTTGGTGTCCCAGAGATGGGACTTGGGGCATTTTCTGTTCAGGAACACTGCACAGGAGCCACGAGCAGACCAAGCATGCCATGCAGTGGCACAGCACAGGGAGCTGCTAGCCACGGGCTGAGCCAGCTGGAGTTATGGGGTCTGAGATATGCTATCAAAATGCATGATCAGCTTTAACCCAAGGACAGCACAGCTCTTTGTCTCTCAAAATATCTAAAAGCTTGCTCAGCGCTGCCAGGAACGGGAAGACGGCTTGGTGTGACATTGACCCAAACCCTACACTGCAGCCAACGCTCTCTCCTTGCATAAGGACTCGCCCGCAGTGCCACCAGCCTGAGCACATCTTTCTGTGAGCAGACCCAGGGACCGATGTGCTCCACCGCGACTGGTACTGAGACCATGCTTCCCTCGTGGACAGGATAGCGGCTGCCTGCCCTCGAGGGATGCTGGAGCCCTTCCTCTTCCCCGAAGAAGAGTCAAACCTCCCTGACAACATCTAGAAAGTCTCTTTCTGCATCTCACCCAGACACCACCTCACTGCAAAGTGAGATTGAAGTGAGTAAGTCGCTATTTCTGTTAAAGCTCTCATTAAACCCAATGTGAAAGATGGGCAGGAGCAGATCCTAAAGCAGCAGTGCAGGCAGGGAAATCAGAGACTGTTCCCAGTCCATTTCTTCGAGTGACAGAGCCAAAGTCTCATAAGCTGGGCCAGACATGCTGCTGGCAGATGCTGCTGCTGGAAGCACAAAGAATTCCAGAAAATGATGCTGGAGATCTTGATGGCCCTCTGGAAACAGAAGGCATCTCTGCTGACCAGCCAGCGGTCACGCTGCCTGCGTGACAGATCTCTCTCCCTCCTGATGTCCTGCCAGATGGCTGTGGACCCACCCCAAAACTTGCTCCTACAGCAAGGAGTAAATGCCTTTATCATTTCTAATTCTGAAGGGCTGCAGTTTTGGGAAAAGCTGCACTTCATATGTGAGGGTGAAGAGAATAATCATATTAATGTGATTTCTGAAAAACTGAGGAGGGTGAATTTGGGCAGAGGAAGGTTTTGTCCTCCTCTGTGATAATACAGGAGACAGATCTGACTTGCAGTGGGGAATTAGCTTTGACTACTGAGGGGTTCGAGTGCCCCAGTGTTGCAGTCCTCTCCTGCTTCGTAGTCCCTTCCACAACCGTGTAGTGATTTTTATCCCTTGCATTGAAAGCGTGCCATGGGCTCAGTGGATGTCTGCCTCTGATAAACATTCAGAGCTTCATTATTTAAATGCGTTTTTGTATTGATTTTCCTTTCCAAATAACTTAAGCAGTTATAGATTAAGTGAAAGATTTGGAATCGGGGTAGCTGTCGTCTGAATCTATCTCCAGTCTCTTTGGACATTGGTACTTACTGGGACCATTCAGCCATTTTAAACTCTGATTTGGCATCAGGAGAAGAAAAAAGGACTTGCCCCGTTCCCCCTTCCCATGTGTCTAGGTAGCCCTGCAGAAGCAAAGGATGCGCTGAGTGCAGCTTAGGAGCTCCTTGCTTGCAGACAGGAAAGACCCCTATGGGCTCCTGGTCCCTGTGCCTTCAGCTGCAAAGTGGGAATACCTTGTGCCATTAAATCGCTGTACTGGGTTTGCGTGGCAAGGTTTTGGTAGTGCGGGGGTTACAGGGGTGGCTTCTGTGAGAAACTGCTAGAAGCTTCCCCCATGTCCTATAGAGCCAACGCCAGCCGGCTCCAAGATGGACCCGCCACTGGCCAAGGCCGAGCCCATCAGCGATAACATATTTAAGAACGGGGAAAAAAACCTGCGCAACTGCAGCCGGAGAGAGGAGTGAGAATATGTGAGAGGAACAACTCTGCAGACACCAGGGTCCGTGAAGAAGGAGGGGGAGGAGGTGCTCCAGGCGCTGGAGCAGAGATTCCCCTGCAGCCTGTGATGAAGACCATGGTGAGACAGGTTGTCCACCTGCAGCCCGTGGAGGTTAATGGTGGAGCAGATATCCACCTGCAGCCCGTGGAGGACCCCACGCCGGAGCAGGTGGATGCCCGAAGGAGGCTGTGACCCTGTGGGAAGCCCACGCTGGAGCAGGTTTGCTGGCAGGACTTGTGACCCCGTGGGGGACCCACGCTGGAGCAGTCTGCTCCTGAAGGACTGCACCCCATGGAAAGGACCCACGCCGGAGCAGTTCGTGAAGAACTGCAGCCCGTGGGAAGGACTCACATTGGAGCAGTTCATGTAGGACTGTCTCCCATGGGAGGGACCCCATGCTGGAGCAGGGGAAGAGTGTGAGGAGTCCTACCCTGAGGAGGAAGGAGCAGCAGAGACGACATGTGATGAACTGACCCCAGCCCCCATTCCCCGTCCCCCTGCGCCTCTTGGCGGGAGGAGGGAGAGAAGATCGGGAGTGGAGTTGAGCCCGGGAAGAAGGGAGGAGTGGGGGGAAGGTGTTTTAAGATTTGGTTTTATTTCTCATTATCCTACTCTGATTTGATTGGTAATAAATTAAACTGATTTCCCCAAGTCGAGTCTGTTTTGCCTGTGCTGGTACTTGCTGAGTGATCTCCCTGTCCTCATCTCGACCCATGAGCCTTTCGTTATATTTGCTCTCCCCTGTCCAGCTGAGGAGGGGAGTGACAGAGCGGCTTTGGTGGTCACTTGGCATCCAGCCAGGGTCAACCCACCACAATCACACTGGAATACGTCCTGCTTTTTCATGTAGGGCCTAGCCTCCTGTTGAGTGGACTTCAGTCGGAAAATCTGTATTTCTACATATCCCCCCCCCAAATGCTATCCTTCTGTGTAAATGGAGCTTCCAGACCAGCTCCTTGGTCACTTCAATGTCTCAGTGGCTGGACTGGAAATAGATTATTGAGGACTACAGGAAAGACCATATATCTTTAGAAAGACATTTTCCATTCCACTTGCCATAGGAATCAGGAAAACATTTGCCGGCCTGTCTACTCTCCCAGGAGGCTCTGAAGATGTGGCTGCAGTTTGTCCTAGGAAGAAGATGCCAGTATCTCTTCGAAGAGAAAGGAAAATAGATAGCAAAGTTATTTCACCCTGCAATGCCTGAATCCACAAAGGAACTCTTGCTGGTAGGGAAAAGTTATGAAAAAGTGAGGACAAATCACAAAAAAGGCAAAAGTTTCAAACACAGACTGAGTCTCAGACAGAAAGTGGTTATATGAGAGCAAAGAGATATGTTATATCCTTCTAGTGTAAACCACTGCCGTTCAGTAGAGATTCATCCATCAATACCAGAAGAGAAGTTGGCCTATGGCTCTTTGCTGGTTTGCCAGACTTTTATTAAATGCACAAGAATGCCAAGTCTGTAATGTCGAAAAGTGAATTTATTTAACAATGAACTCTTTGAAAAGGGAGTCCCAGATGTGTAATTAATAATGAATCAGTGATTTGAAATCTGATCCAAAGCCTACTGAAGCAAGATAGACAGACTCTCTGACTTCAAGGGGTTCTGGATAAGGCTTTCATTAGGCAAAAGGAAAAAAAAATTAAAAGCTGAGCCAGCTAGTTAGTTAAAAAATATTATAGCTTGGATTCTGCGCTTAACAGAGACATACAATAATCTGGACTGCACATAAATCCCCTCTCTGCTGACAGGGAACTCACACATTTCTGTGTCTGAAGCTGAACTTGAAATCTAGGAGATAAAATAAAATAAAAAAAAGCTGCGAGAGAGTCCCAGAAGGAAAACCTCCAGCGGTTTGAACCACAGCTCATTTCCTCTTGGCACGAACTGGGAGATAACTGTCATATATGTGTCATGTGGAGGCAGCAGATGCTGCTCCTCTCTGCGCACCGAAGCCCCGCTCGTACCCCCACCCTGCTCCAGCCTGCGCACCCACCTCTGCTCTGCCTCGGCTGGCTTTGCATCGGCTGCGCGCGGTGCACGGCGTGGAGATAATCAACCTCAAATTCCTGCCAAGCTCAGCGTAGTGTGGTGCCTAAGGCGGGGAGGGGGGGCATGCAGCTTGTCTTCCATCAGCGCAACTTAATTCAATTTGTCAGGGATGCAGATGGTTTGGGTGAGCCCGACCTGGTCACCACCATCTGACATCGGCCAAATTTTGCACAAGCGCTGTGAGGTGGGGTTGTGGCAGCCCCTATTTTTCATTTGCCTTTCAATACGACCCTAATGGGGAGGTGGAGGGGATGTTTGCTGATGAACAATTTCATTGTTCCATGTCTTTTTCGGAAGACATAAAGTGCACGTATTATCCCCTTGAGTCAAATATTTTTACGTCCAGTAACAGAGCTCATTTTTAAATAATCAAATAATAATTAAAAATAATCGGCTCCCATTTCTGCTGAAGAACCAATGCGTCTACATCGAATTTGCTTTTTTAATAGAAAATTGTAACTCAATCTAAATGTAAATTCTTGGAGAATCTGCTATCTATTTCTCATTATTTCCACTTGCTTAATGCAATTAGAAACATCTGTCGCTGATCAACTGTCCACACAGTGAAAATAAATAATAATTCATGCTATCTGCCTCCATAGTGTTTTTCAGGGAAAGGACTGCTTTAAAAACATTTGCTAAAGCCCAAGAGCTAGAGCTCTGCAAAATGCTTGTGACAAGCCCTGAATCATACCGAAAGTGCCTGACCATCAGTGTCGCTGTATCTCAGGGACATTTGGTGAATAATTTGAGAAAATCCTGGATACATATAAAAGCGACCACCCCAGTTTCTGGAAACATTTGGCTCTGGGGTCTCCATCTTCAGGGATATATTGTGTCCTGCTGGGGGGACAAATCTCACCCCCTGCTCCCAAAGCCTGGATCCAAAGCCGTGCCCGAGCACACAGGTGTTTGTACTGATGGAGCTGTGGTTGCAGAGGGGGCAGCAGGAGGCCAGTGAATGGGACATGGGTGCAGAGAGAAAGGACACTGGAGTCACTGGGGCTTGAGGGTTATCCCAGCTGCTGCCTGCGGTCCTGGTTTGGCTCTGCCTGTGAGAGGAGCGGAGGGAAACAGTGGAGCAGGGAGCTGTGGGAAACAGGCGCCCAGTCCCCATGGGATGGACTGGGTCAGGGGCATGGGTGGTGCTTCCTCCTCTTTAAAGCACATTAGTACATATAACCTATCTGTATAAACCCTCTGGTTGCTCAGAAGACAAGAAAAATCAAAGAACTAGAGAAGATAAGCCCGAACTGAACCTCAAGAAATGGGCTTGTTCATGCCCTGCCAGCTAGTGACAGGGATGGAGAAGGAGTAAAGGCAGAGTCTAAGTGGAAAGGCATTCTCATTAGGCACCTACTGCTGAAACATCCTCAAAAGAGTGAACTAAATTCTCTCTAAATTCTGAAAAAGTCTTCCTAGTAACCAAGAAAAGCCCAATGCCACAGCCAAAACCCTCAATATTTTTGCCTTTGAGCTGCTCAGCAGCTGGAGGCTCATCCCATGCAATGGCCTGGCTGCTACGCGGGGCTGATGCATGGATGCCAGGATGGTCTCCTTCAATAAACGTCAGAGAGACTGGGGAAGCATGAGCAACGGCATTGCCCACATCGCCGTGTGGGTCAGAACAACTCTGTGCATTAAATGCTCATCCTGGCTTCAAAGCGAGGAGGGGAAATGAAGTGTAAATGGCTTGGCCGGTTTATTTTATTTTATTCTTAAAAAGGGCAAAGGCAAATCTCTTTAATTCATTTCTTTTCCAGGAGACAAGTGTAACTTAGAGACGTTATAAGATCCACTCTGACAAGCTGAAGTCTCTACCGCTGTCTGAGCTGCCAAACCAGGAGGGCAGGGATGACCTGAAAGTTGCTGGCCTGTTCACGATCTCGTCAGGTCACATCTAGTCACCACTGCACCTCCTGCTCCAACCCCCGCTTTGTTTCTCCGTCCTCCACCATAACCACAGCAATGAGCCAGCGGTACCTCTGCAACTCGGCAGCCTTTTGATCCCAGTGGTCCAAAATGTGCTGATGCCCGTGTGAGGACGAGGGGATGCCTGTACCGCTCACCCCATGTTATTCCGGGGGGCGAAGGGGACGGCGGCTCCTGAAGGCAGATGTGACGGGGGCCAGGCTGCACCGCTAGCCTGCCGTCTGCTTGCACGGGAGGGATTATTCTTGTTCAGCTAACAAGGAATGCCGGAGACAGGCAGCACAGCGGAGGGCAGAGTCCTCTCCAAAAATAGGGATGAATCACTAAACCAAAATCTATACTATTAATCAATTTTCCCAAAGATAAACACCTTCCAGAGTTGGCGCATTTGCTGGCTCTACCTCCAAGCGTCTGGTTTGATCTGCTACCAAGACAGCATCATCTGCAAAGTCAGGACAGAGACCGAAGCTTCCTCCCAAGGCGGGTTTAGATTTGTGCTTCTTCCTTCCCAAATATGGGCACTTTCCCAGCAAAGGTAATAACAGAAGAGTTTTTGTTCAAACACAATGGTGATGAGCCGTCTCCGAGTGCAGATAGATGGGAAAATAAAAGACATCCTATCTGTATTAACAGCCTCTCATCCAAAAGGATTGCTTCTCCAAGAGAGGTCGGGAGAGGAATGTAAGGGGAGAACAAGCACATGTCTTGTTGGTCACGATGAGGTCGTGCAGGTTTTTTTAAAGCATGACCCAATTATAAGCCAAGAGCCATCTCCTCTGTCCTGAAAATTAGAAAAGCTGATGGTTTTCTCTGATGACATCCCGTATCGCAGCTGACACGAATGCCACAGGCAGGCTTTCTGTGCTCGCAGCGGACGCTGCGCCTGCCTCGCTCCTTCTCCGGGCACTGAACTCACCGGCGCGCTGCTGTCGGCAAGCTCGTGCATCGCTGAGGGAGGAGGGGAATTCGGGAAAATAAGCCACCAAAGAGAGAGACAAATCCTTTTTGACATCAGATTGCCCAAAGCTTCCTCATGAGTAGGCACTTCCCTGGAATAAAGACAGAAAGGACCCACAGGCCACACACTGGAAGTACGGTGAAGGCTGGGGGATGGAGATTTGCTCGATCACTTAAGGACGACATTTTGCATCATTTCTAGAGACTGGGCCTAAAAACCACACTCTTGGGCAAAGGCAGGGGGAACAGATGCGGTTTGGAGAGGAAGAGGTGGGGTGGGCAGGGCTGGGGAGCACCCAGGTGTCCCTTGGGAAGGGCAGCGTGGTCTCCTCGCATCCCCACGCTGCCCGTCCCCAGCCTCCTGCCCCCTCTGCACGGTCGCAGATGTCTCCTTTCCCTCGCACACCGCGGGCAGCGGGGCAAACCAGGCCCAGCAACCTTTGCTGGTAGCACCACAGTGCCGGATCTGGCTCCTTGTTGCTTCGCTCAGTGCCATTGCCAGGTGTGATGCTGACACTCGTGTCCGTGCGAGCACACGCGGGCTGCCTTAAACTGACCAGCCCGAATGCATCGCTGCTGGCAAACCATTCCGCCCTGAAACCATGCAGCCACGGCCAGCTGCCGCTTGTGGTTACCTGCAGCAAGGTAAAGGGAAAGGAAACCATTTCCCAGTGTGATGGTAACAGCTTAAGACCTGTTTTGCTCACTACATGCGATACCCCTGAGCCCAGGAGCCTCACTTGTGGCTGAGGCTCTCCCTGTGCTGTGCCGAAGGAAGAGCCTTTTGGCTGAAAGTTGAGATCTTTTGTCTAAGCTGCATTCGCTTATGGCTGAAAAGAGAAAGGGAATAGAAAACAATCTTCTGTAAGTCGAGTAATGTAGCTTAGACAATCAAGCCTGGCATCTCTCATCCACTATCAACCTAGTATTTGTGCTGCGCAGTCCGATGGCAGCAATAAGGGGAAATGCTCCATCCTGAAATGCTAGCTCGGATTGGAAATGCACATTTTTTACCTTGGCGTGAAAGCAAATCTGCTATGCTGCCTCGCTCATCATTTCTTCTGAGCTACCCTCTTCTAGGCGGTTCAATATCTCCTGAAATCATCTGGTACATACGTTATTATTTTTCAAAATTGCTCGCTCAGACCATGCTATAAAAAAATAATTTTCTATTTCCATTCCCATTGTGTTCTGGGAGGCAGCTTTTGTTGTGTGCCATAGTTAGCACTTTCTTACCTGAATTTACTATTTGGGCTTCCTTGTCTCTTGTGAAAGAGCCAAAGCAGGACTGATCCGGTCATGCATAACCATCCACAGCATGAACACCTACCCAAGACCTACTTGCAGAGAGTCCTTTTGCATTCAAGGAGAGAAAGGGGCATGATTCATTTCAGATGATCTATTTTAGGATGAGCTCAGCCGTGCCCTACAAGTGCCCTGCTCTCTCCTCCGCCTGTGAAAGCCTAGCTCAGGCACAGACACCCACGCTATACGTGCCTCAACTTAAATAAGAAGAACCTCACCAGTGACCGCCATGGACCGAATCAGGCAGGAGCTCAGGCAAGATGGGGATGGGGGCAAGGGACAGGACACAGCACCCACACAAGGGCTGGTCTACCACAAAGGAGCGGCAGTGGAGAGCAGAAGGAGCTCTGTGCATTTCAGCCTCATCATCCTGTTGCTAAACGCAATTTATTTCCACCTTTGCGGTTGGTGGTGCCCCATGGCTGAGCCCTGCAGTCGCCCCGGGGAGGGGGAGGCGAGGCTGGGGGACATTGGGTTGTCCATGGCTGGAGCAGCATCTCATGGGCTACAATGGTGTATTTCACAGCCGCTGTCGGACACTCGCAGGGTGGCTCAGGCATGAACAAAAGCTCCACTGAAGCCATGGAGCAGCTGAGCTGGGCAGAAATAATAGTGAATTTTCTAATTTCTACCAAGTGATTGTGAGTGAGATATTTTCTCTGTAACAGAGCCATTAGATGCTGGATGTGCCATTCCTGTGCTGGCGTGTGTGGTGGGAGGTCACCAGGACAATTTAAATTGCTGATGCTCTACAAAACTTTAGGAGTTAACTCATCGGAAAGGAAAGAGCTTTCTCCTTCCCTCCCGTAAGTTTGAAAAGCTCCATGTGTGCTCAAAATTAAGGGTATTTGACAAATTTTAGCAGAACAACTGAAAAAAATTACTGAATATCTTCACCCACATTTGGCCAGCTGTAAAGAATATCCAGCTCTCAGCATATGCGGTATGAATAAACATATGTCTTCAGCTTATCTCTCTCCTGACAGCTCATGGGTAGCTCCCCAGCCTGTATTAGTTTAAATGCAATTTATTCTGGAAGGCTGATAATAGGGATATTGATTATGCAGGCCCTTGGAAATCACACCCTCATTTCATTCCACGGAGGAGCATGATTGCCGTTCCCTGCTTCTGTTCTTCCGAGGCTGTAAGCACTTCACTGTGGGAGTCCTGAGGCTCCTAACGTGGCACCTGGTAGATGTGCAGGGATGGGTTACAGGGGTCTTAGGGCACGAAAGGACAAAACCTGCTCTCGGCTCTGTTCAGAAGCCAGCATGTGGCTCAGAAAGTGGGGAACGCGCAGCATTGCCGTGCCAGGGAAGCATCATCCCCTGCAGTTAACCTCCTCAAGACACAGAGTACCTCTGCCATAGGCAAGGTCAGCCCTGACCTGACTCATTCTCCAGGGTCACTTTGCTCCCAGCGGCTGTTGCCCCCTGCCTCCACTTGTCCCATCTTCTGCTAATGCTCCTCCCGTGCCTATGCCAACGCGCAGGCGGCTGAGGAACAAATCTGGAGGGACTGAGCTATCCCTGCTGGGTTTCATTAATTTCCAGTCTTGCCTTTCCTAGATGCAGCTTTGCTTTCTCTAGAGCTGCTTGACCAGATTGACCTTCACTGCACGGCAGATCCCTTTGGAGGCTCTCCATGCTCCCTGTCCATTTGGGCTTGCTGCTGATCCCTGCCCTGGAGCTGTGCACCCTACTTGCCCTCTTCAAATCCTGCTCCCAGTGAACCTCACCAGCTAGCATGACCCGCCAGCTTGCTCCGCACAGCCTGCCTTGCTGGTGTCTGACCTTAGAGCACGTTCTCCTCTGGCAGGTCCATCCCTTGAGTGCTGTCTGTAGCACAGGGGTCATGTCCGTTCTCACTGAGCATTGTGGTCACCCACGGTGAGCTCAGGGCAGCCTGGAGCACCCAGCACACCTGGGAGCTGCTGAGCTTGGACCAGCCTCTTGGGGCCAGCACCACTGTGTTGGCCTTGATGGAGCCAAGCCAGGGTGGACAGCAGAGGCTCTTCCACCCCTAGTTTCTGAGCCCTGCTCAGGATTTCCCTCTGAAGTGCTCATTCCACCTCCTGACCCAAATCCCTTCAGTTTTGCCCTCGTAATCGAGGGCAACCTTGAGTGGATCTGCTTTGCCACCTTCACCTGCCTGAGCTCCTTCTTGGCTCTTAAGCTGAATTGTTCACTCCCCACCTCTGCACATCAAATTTCTTTCTCTTCTGCCCCTGTGCTCTGCCACTTCCACTTCCCAGCAAACACTCTCCCCTCCAGGCTTGACTTCTGTGGACTTCTGGGTTCACTGGAGCCTAAGCTGAGAAATGAACCCCAGAGATACAGCCCTCCAGCGTAACACCAGATGCTCTGTAGGCCGTGGATGGTGGTGGTGGATGCTTTTTGAAGGACATTTATTGAGGGTCCGCAGAGCAGCTCAACAGAGTCATGCCTTGCAGGCAGAAAGGCTGGGTTTGGGAGCAGACCTGACTTTCCTGGTCCATTTTTCATTTATCCAGTCTAAGACAACATCTAGGTATCGTGCAGCAACCTTGTCTGCAGGAGGTGTGCTGACTGGGAAAGCCAACAATGCTCCCAGCACCACATTCCCCTCAGAGCAATGCTAAACGTATTTTCCTAATGTTATTTCTTGGTAAACAGCCAACTTTTCAGCAGAAAAGCTCTTAACTCATAGCTCACTGGTTGCTCAGTGAGAGCACAGATGTGGATTGCCAGTCTGGGCTCCTACCTCCCTTTCTGCAGAGAAATCTCTCCTCCATCCCTCCCCATCCCATGGTGACCAAACCCAGCCGTACATTTGCCCCATTTGCAGCCACACTCAAAATGATCAAAACTCTCAAACGGGGACCCAAGAGGCAGTGAGAGGCCTGGAGGAGTCTTTCCTGTGGGAGAGAGATGGCTCCACACCATTCATCTGCCAGGAGCCACAGGCTGCGGAGGGGGAATTGTGTGGTTTGTCCCAGTGTCCCTCAGACACTGCTTGGCAGGATCCTTCTATGGCTTCCAAGTTGATCCAAAGCTGTGGATCTCAATAATTTTTAATGCCAAAGATGTTCAAAAATCTACTTTGCAATTTTTCAAACGCTTCCTGGGCTGGATTACAGTCTCACTCTTGCTGTAGTAAATCAGGATTTCTTTTTGAAATCAGACTTATATCAGAGTCCTAACATTGCAGTTAGGGAAAATAAAGCCTCCTTTCCAGAACACAGATCTGAGCACCCCTTCAGCTCCAACCCATTTTAAATTATGATCCAAATCCAATTTTTGCACATCTTTTCCAGTGCGAGGATCTGGATCCTGCCAGATTCATAGCAGAAAACTCCACTTGAGCTCAGCCTGGTCTCCGGTTATTTGTGTGCCCTACATAAAACATGCATTTTTTTTTGAGGAGCAATGCACCAACCCACAACCTACAAAGCCACTCAGAGGACAGTTGTCAAACCAGCACTGAGCCCTTGCATTAAGACGAAGGGACACTTTCTAGCTGCTTTGTTGCAGGTATGGAGAGGCTGGGTGGGAAGAGTGATGCAGGGAGCGTCCCTCGGACACTCACCAAGGGCATCATTGCCAGCCCGTCCCAGCTCTCCATGCCCTATAGGACATACCCTATAAGCAACCCCAGCAATATATTCACTGTGCTGCTCCTGCAAGGTTGTAAGGGAAGGCAGCAGGGCCGGCAGGGCATAGAATCATAGAATCATTTGGTTGGAAAAGACCTTTAAGATCATCGAGTCCAACCGTACCTGGCCACTACTAAACCATGTCCCTAAGCACCTCGTCTACCCGTCTTTTAAATACCTCCAGGGATGGGGACTCCACCACTTCCCTGGGCAGCATTTTCCAATATTTGAAGCCCTATCCGTGAAGAAGTTTTTCCTAATATCTAATCTAAACCTCCCCTGGCGCAACTTGAGGCCATTGCCTCCTGTCCTATCACTTGCTACTTGGGAGAAGAGACCAACACCCACCTCGCTACAACCTCCTTTCAGGTAGTTGTAGAGGGCGATAAGGTCTCCCCTCAGCCTCCTCTTCTCCAGGCTAAACAACCCCAGATCCCTCAGCCGCTCCTCATAAGACTTGTGCTCCAGACCCTTCACCAGCAGTACTCACCCTCTTGCCCACTCCTGCCTCCTCTGCCCGCTCCTGCCTCCTCTGCCCGCTCCTGCCTCCTCGCTCCCAGGCCAGCGCTGGCTGCTGCTGCCTTCCACAGCAATGGTTAAAAGCACTTTTGGAGCAGAGCCTGCAAGCGCTGCAGGGAACTGTGCTGCCTCTCCCGCACGGCGGGGACGGCTACTGGCACCCAAATGTCTCCATTTACGGTCAGGGCCGCACGGCTGCGTTTCTGCATCAGCCCGGGAGCTGGTGCTTTTAAAGGGATCCCCAGTTTCTGCAGTGGAGCAGGGCTGGATCCCGTTTTTCTGCAATTTTTGTGGCTTCCCAGGGGAGATTCAGCCCCTTCTGGGGCTTGTTCATCCTGCTCTGAGGATGGGATATATTGCTGTGGTCCTCATGCAAAGCCTGTATCCAAAGTTACACAGCTTCTCCCCGACTGCAGGCAGGTGCCACCCTCAGTACCACCTAAAGGGAAACCTTTGCAGTTTTTCCTCCATGCCAGCCTAGGTAACCACTCTATTTATCAGCATACAAAAGTAAGGCAGCAAGAAAATGTGGGTAAATCCCCATTGACTGCAATTTCCTGACCATGAGCAATACTGAAAATATTGCAAAAAGTCTAACAGCATCTTGGGAGGAGAGGGGATCATTTTATTTCTCCCTCTAACCATTATTAGTGGAGTTATTGCTCGCAAAAGGTGCTGTTTCTTCCCCAGGACAGCGTGCCTCAGCCTGGCCCCAGCGAGGCTGAGCCTGGAGCGGCAAGGGACACCGGTGAGCTCTGAACTGAGCATCTCCACTGGGACCGCCACGCTGGTGACAGCCATCCGTACAGCAGTGAGCCACCAGCCCACGAGGCGCCTTGCCAGCCCGGCGCTGGCTCCCAGCTCCCAGTGTCTCCCAGTCTGGCTTGGAGGCGGTTCCTGGGGATGAGGTGCTGAAGCACGGCAGGCACACTGGAGACAAGTCCTGGGCTCCTGAAGGACTCCTGGCCTGCTCAACACAGAGCTGGTGTGCAAGGCAAGAAGGTTGGAAAGGGATGTTCTGCACATGCCATTAATTTTGGCTGTACGTATACACGTATTGCTGTTAAAGTGTTTCTGGATGCACTTGCATTGTAGCTGGGAGATAGAAATGCTGCAAACTTACCTAGCTTACCCTGAGCTGTCTGGGTAGCAAGAGTTACTTAAGAAGTGGTAACATGGACAAGCAGGTGGGTTAACCACCCAAATACCTATGGACAAGCGTGGTGCTGACCTCCATGTCTCTCCCTGGCTCTTCCAAATCGGGCTCAGTGCTCCTCGGGGAGAAGGTTAGAAACAAAATGCCCAGTTATTTCCTACGATCAAATTTCAGACCCCTCCAGACCCCACAGACAGCTCTGCTACGAGCCTCGGATGAGCTCCATTTCTGCAATAACTATTCCAGAACGAAAGAATTAGGAGGCTTAACACTTTCAGATGACGGTTGCCGGAGCCACCGTCAGATAACAGGTACCAGCAGCCGGCACAGGAGCTGGGAGCGAGCCAGGCCACCTGATTCAGCCAGCCCGGAAAAAAGCCGTGTTTATAAAAACCCACATGAAAAGGAAAAAATCGCCAATTACACAAAAGTCTTTAAATAAAGCAATGCAAACCTTTCATGTGCAGCAGACAAATGATACACGGTCACAGGGAAATAATATAACAGATAGGGAGGCTGAGAGTGGGGAATGTGAGCAAATCCATTTTCCAGAAGCAAGAAAGGGGACTTGCTCGCTGAAAAGGATTAGCTGGATAAAGCCAAACACTTAAAAAAAATACTGTATTAGAAACTAAACATGCATCAAATAGAAACAGGGAAAAAAACCCAGAATGTAAGAAGATCCAAGAAGCCATGCTCTGCTCCTGCTCAGAAAGAAAACGCTGTCAAAAAAATATCCTATGTAAACTTGCCACACACACCAGATCATCAACAGGCATTTATCAAACGAGACACACACCAAATGCAACTCTTCTTCCTAATCCCAAGTCAAACAGGCTTTGAGTTTCAGACCCTCAGGAGGAGATTTCCATATGATCCTCCTCTGTCTCCGTTTATGATTAGCCCTTCTAAATTTCAGCATTTATCTGACAAAGCACATTGGGGAGCGCTCTTTTATCCGCAAAGCCTGTGTTTCTGCTTTTCCTTAGTTGCTGCTGTGCCCCTCTGCAGCCGCTCAACTTGGGAGGAAAAGACTTCAGTCAAGAGCCTTTGATTGACTAAACCCAGGGACGCTTTCCTGACGGTGGTAACCCCAAGCCCTTGCGTTCCGTGCCAACACTGAAGCAAGCCAGCGTTCGCAGAAGGGGTTATAAATGCTACATCTGAGCCAAAATCTGACTTTTGGGGCTCAGTAATACAAATAAAACATATGTGCGTGGGGGGTCCCACTGGCCATAGCTGTGTGGCCAGTCTGAGGGGTCTTTGTAGTTTTGGGAGAGAATTTGTGGTGGCGAAACATTTCAATCTGGTCTGGCGGAGCCGTCGCGCAGAGCCAAGGCTGACTGCTGCGAGCAACCGCAGGGGCACAGTTACCGCTTGCCGTCCTCCTGCAGCCTGAGGTATGGCCCTCGTTAACCATCAATTGATATGTTTCGAACGACATATTCATAAACCCCTGAGTCTGATCACAGCTAATTTGCGGACAAAAAAGGGAGTACATTTGCTTAATACACCGCTCTTTGCAAACACCCTGATCGTTCCCAGATGCATCTGTTTCTGCCCAACAGCACTCAAGGCAGCAGGAGAGGAAATAATTTCAGCTCCCGAGTGGCCTAAGCAGTTTCAAGATGCTCCAGGAGCCCTCCTGCATCCGTTCGAGGGAGCTGTACCCATCTCCCTCCTTCAATCAGACCCAGCTTCTTCTGTTGTTTTTTTCCACACCAAAATACAGCAGCAGGATCCCTGAGCCCTCCTCTAAGCAGAGCACTCGATATCGCACACGCAAGCACTGCCAGGCTGCCTAAAGCCAGATCCAGGTGAGGACAGTATTTTGATCTCACCCGCGGCAGAGAAATCAGTTTTACCAATTCCCAGCAGTCTGTCCTAAACTTGCCCTAGGAATGTGAAATTAGCTATGGAGAAGCTTCCAGGAAAGGTTGAGTTGGTGGGAAGGAGGAAATTTCACACGAGAATTTGAGAGCCCGGCTCCCGAGTGATTCAAGCCAACACAGATCTAGATGCTAAGGCCCAACACAGCTATGGAAGAATCTTTTTCACCGCATAAACCAGCAGATCAGCCCTCCGCTTCAGCTTGTGGCAAGATACCCACAGAAAATACAGCTTTGAAGTGACAGCCAGAAGCTCGGGGTTGGATGAACATTTTATTTACAGCTTCTTACTCAGTTCAGCTATGAGATAAGATAATAATAAAAATAATGGTGCTCAGAACTTACAAAGCAACTTTCATCTGAAATCTCAGCACAAGTTACAAACAATAACTCAGTTGGTGAGATTTCTCCTGGCAAAGTGCGCGTTGCTCCCGTAGGGAGCCTAATTGATTTGGGACCTGCCAGGGCAAAGCACTACTCGCCTGGGTCGCATCAGCCCGCTCCTGCCCTGCGCGGAGCAGCCCTAGAACCACCCCAAAGCCGGTGGCTTTGCCCACGCTTTACAGGCAGGCAAACCAAAGCGTTGTGCCCACGTCTGCAAAGAGTATCGGTACTGGAGACACGCTCAAATCCAAACATCCTCTTCCTCTGTCTCCTCCACCCAAAAGCGATTTATTTACTATCGCCCTGACTAGAGGTTACCTAAGAGCATTGAAAAGCCTCATTTAACCAGAAAAGCATCTGAGATGCCTCAGTGGACAATCCTGTACACACACGGGCACGGTGCTGCTCAGAGAGCTGGGTCAACCTGCATCCAACAGAGGTTACTGCTTTTTCTGGGTATGAATTTTTCACAATCACACCTCCTGGCTTTCTCCATTCATACATTAGTTGAAAACAACGAAACAATTTATTGTACAAATAAATTTCAGCCATGGGTCACTTGCAAACTTGTTAGTGTGATTTACAGAGCAATTCGCTTCCTATATTGATCATGAGAAATTCCCATCGAAGGTATGATCAAACACTTAAAAAAATAGTATCACATGATATTGTTTCTGCTTAGAAATGGACACAGAGCTTCCCAAACCAGCCTCCTTGACTGTCATCGTCACTGTGGGTTTTTTGTGTTATTGATAAAAAACCCCAAACAAGCAGGTTGGCCAGGGCAGCTCATATAGATTTCCCGCAGTATATTTTAAACTGTGATTATTGATATTGTGAGCAGTGCTTTAGCAGAGCTGTTCTCCCATAGCCCATTATTTTTCATTGAACTAAGACAAATTTAGAAAGGTATTTCTATGAAATAGGAAGCCAAGTGCTGCATCCTCGTGATGAAGGTGGCTGAACTTCCCCCAGCCAGGGGGAAGCGAGCCCGGTGCAGCCTGGTGCAGGGATGCTCGAAGCATCAGTGAGCCCGGTGCAGCCTGGTGCAGGGATGCTCGCCGTGCGGAGACCATTGGTACGGTGTTTTGGTTTAATTAGTCATCGTGATTTAGCTGTTCTCATTCCAGCCCTGGCCTGGATCATTCATGGTTATCCGGGCACTCGATGAGTGTCTCGGAGAGCTGAGGGATTTCACAAAAAAAGTTACCCATCAACATTTTGTTAATGGTATTTTTAAGCAACTTTCCAGAAAGCGGGGCTGAATGTGCTTCCGGCGATTCAAGTCGCCTTCAGAAATCCCCATTCAGGTTTGCCTGCGCTGGGTAGGATCCTGCCCCCCCTCCCAGCTTATCAGCTGCGGCCGGGGGATTTGGGCGCTATGGGAAGTTTCATTTCCTGCTTCTTGGGCTGCCGGTGGCTGGCCAGCAGCGTTTGTAAAAGGAAAGACATTCTTCTAATTCTTGTTATTAACCCGTTGGTGATCTCCGAGACACGAGCCAAAATTGTCTGAAAATCTCAGGACACTGCAGCTTCCATCAGCCTGTCATTACACAGCCAGCACCAGGCTCTTTTTTTCCCTGATTTTCCATTTTGTTTTTAAATAAAAAATAAGACAGATGGAGCACAGACTTGTTTTAATGCATGCTTGTGTTTGACACATGATTTACAACCCTGTAATGTCTCCAGCAATGCCTGCCCATGGCACCACCACCGCAGCCTCTCCTGCTGCTGGCGCAGGTGGGTGCATGGGGCACGGCCACCGCTGGTGTGGAGCCCGGCGTCGTACCCCAGCAACTTAGGATGGCGAGTAAAGAAGATAAAAACAAATGCTGGAGGTATTTTAAGCAGATGCAATACATTTCTCAAAGCTAAGCAACGCCTCAAAAATAGCTAAGTGATATAGTGTCAAAAATGACCAGAGCTGCTTTCCTTCTCACTGGTAGTGACTGGGACTGGTTTGGCACAGAATAAATCAAAATACATCCCGAATCAGTCCTCCACACAGATATGTCTTTGCAGATCCTCCCCACCTGGCACTAAAGCAGCTTCCCTGAGCTCTGCAGGCAATCACGGCGTGAAGTAGCTGAGAAAACCACCTGAAAACCCTTTTCTCTCCCCACCCCGGCGAAAATCCGCAGCCGTAGCAAACTATGGCATGGTGAAAGGTGCAGTTCCTACCTGAACGAGGAGCTCCAGCTTCCTGTCGTCAAGGAGGTGCACTTGGCATCTGCGGCCCTCCGTCATCTGCAAGAGAGAAGAGGCACGTGTGTCAGGGCGCCCGGCTTTCCAGCTCGGCACGCGGATGTCGGCTCCCCCGGCGCAAGCTGGAGGCTTTCAGTGTGTGGTTGTTTTCAGTTTGTTCGGGTTTTTTTTGTTGTTTTTTTTTTTTTTTTTAAATTAATCCCCTTTCTTTTGGCACCAGGGGAAAGAAAAGGCTGTAAGGAGAACAAGAAAAGCCACCCCGGTAGCTGTCACGGAGCAGCGTGCGGCGCCTGCTTGGACACAGCTGCCGGGAGGAGGTCGTTCCAGTGTGAAAAATGGGGCCACGGGGACGGTTTGCAGCACAGGGGCCCCGACATTTCATACCGCAGCCTCCGGCTTCGCAGCCAGGTTGGCCGGTGGAGGAGACATCCAGACAAGTTTCCCCCAAGCCCCTCAGCAGCAAGGATTCAAGCACTCCAGAGGGAGCGCAGAGCAAGCAAGGCTGCTCCCGGGGCCGTGCTGACGGTGCTCCCCGGGGTTGCACCAGCTGCTTGTTTGGACCTGAATCCCAAAATGGGCTTGTCCTACTTGGGAAGTCCTATTTAAGATGTACCACAGGAGCCACTCGTGATTTTATTATACTGGTCCAAAGGTGCTTCCATACCAGTATAGTTTATTACAACAGTTAACAAATAATATCAATAAACCTTTTAGGTATAGAAGACTATTTCTTCCAAGATCCTGTAGATTGGGATGCTAAGAAATAAATAAGCCACAGCCTGAGGAAACTCCTCTACAGTTGGTCAAGCCCCTTCTTGGCTTTCCTCCTGCACAGAGCACCATAAGTGAGGAGCAACTTTGCTTTGCAGAGTTACGGATCCGGACTCAGCCCCGCAAAGCCCTTCAGCGCGCACAGGCACAGGCACAATCCCGCTGTCTGCTAATGGGATATGGGCTGCCTAAGCCTCTTTGGCTCTTGGAAATCCCTTCCTCAGCACGACTTAGGCAGCACGCAGGCAGCCTCCCTGGTGGGGCTCGCCCCACGGCACTCACGCACACCCGGACCCACGGCAGCATGGACCCAGCTCAGCCCTGCAGCGCGGTTCAGGCCCCTGGGGACCCACCACCAAGGCACATTCCTGGGTGCTGTATGGATCCCTGGCTCAATTTAATGATATTTCTTGCCATGGTGAGTCCGAAAGCATCGCCAGAAGGGAGCAGAGGGTCCACAGGAGCCTAGCAGGGGGGGTACAGGCTGTTGGAGAGCGGCTGCCACAGCACCCTGGGCATTTCTCCCCTCACTCATCACCTCTCCCCACCAGCGCCAGCTGAGCTGAGCCCCGATGCAAAGCTGCCTTGCAGAGAGCAGGGAGGTGTGGGCTCAGGGAGGTTAACTGAGGACAGCTCAGCTTTCTTTTTTAGCTCTGGGGGTTAAAAATCACCCGCTCCTGTGGTTTGATGAGGTTGGATGTGCTGGCATCCAGGAGGTGGTGGTGGATGCCCCACCATCAGCTTCACCCGTTTGAGACCCCAGGTGGTACGTGGCCATTGCCGTGTGGTTTGCAACCTCAGCTGACACCAGCAGCATCGCTCTCACCCTGCCGGTCGCTGGCTCTTGGTGCAGGAGCCCATCAGGCTCTCCCGGGTGCTCCTGTCCTCCCTCTTGCCAGCTCTGTCCCACATCCATCTCCCCCTTTTCTGGGGTCAGGGCAGACCGAGTCTTACCCTGGCCCTGACCTCTTCCCCATAGCAAAAATTCAGAGCCAACAACTCTATTGAGCCTCAAGCTGGCCATGCAAGATACGGAGTTTATTATGAGACAACTTCAGTCAAAATGAGCTTTCCCTTCAAATCATCGCAAATTTACGATGCTGGCATGCACAATCCCATGCAGTCCAAGCAGACTTTACTCCTGCTGTTACTCACACCAGCACACCTCTGGAGTATCGTGCACACTAAACAACATCGCTTTCCTTCTCGTTTTCCGTGAGCACAACTGGAGCCCTGGCATTGCGGCCAAAGGAAAGCCTTGTAAAACAAGGCTTCTCATAAATGTCAGCCAGTTACCGCCATGGCAATAAATTGTCTTCTTACAAGAGTTTCCTCTGATAAGTAATGCTATGCAAAATACGGCTTCTCGTAAGGTATATCACTTGGTGAGTGAGATTTTTCTCTATGAAGTCTGTATTAAACAGCTTTCAGCTCAGTTCTGAAGCTATGCCGGAGGCTCACAGAAGGGCTTTGCAGTGTTTTGCCCTGCTTGGAATAAGAGCAGTGTGCGTCGTGTTCACCTGGGCGCAGGGAACCGGCAAGCTTTCTTTGCTGGGCTTCCCCAGCGGATAAAACCCCGAGTGGCTGAGCTCTGCTTCGGCATCTCTCTCATCCTCTTACTGTCACACATCTGCTGCCTCCCCAGGACGGTGAGTATGCACTGATATTCCAGTTTTAATATGAGTTTACCCAAGGCAAGAGATGAAGCAGTGAGTTTATTGTGGCGGTAACATGCAATGGCAGGCATGGAAACACAGTCCAGCTCTCGCGTGTTACGCTCCATCAGTTATACCAAAGGTAAAAAGGGGAAGAGGGAAAATTGTATGAGAAGTTTGACTTTGTGCTTTAGAGTTTCAGCAAAGCGCTTGCTTTCTGTGTGGAGCTTCTTTAGCTCTCTATGCTTTTCCAACCCAGAGTTTCGTATCTCCTTAGTGCTTTCACGGCTTACAGAAATCCCAAATGCAAACAGCTGGTAACATGAAGTATCTGAATAAAGTGAAGCTCTGAAATGCAGCACATGATGGTTGACTACTTGCAAGGCATTCCATGACCACCACTTGCAGGAAAGGAGGAGGGAGGAGGAGTGAGAGGAGGGAAAGCACACTGCTTTCAGATCAGCTTGTCCCCAGCAAAGTGGCTGTCAAAGACCACGATCATTTTTATAGTTTGGTCACGCAGTGTGTGAGCACACAGCAAGGCACATGCTTTATTTCTTTAGTAACACCTTGTTTCTGTGCCTCTCAGCGGTTTGAAGGTTCATGCTACAGGCTAATGACCCCAGCTGGTGGCCTGCAGGCTGTTTCCACCTAGGCAGTTCTGCACAAGAAAGGGTGAAGAGCTGCTCCAGGAGCTGGAGAGGATGCATCAGCCACTGCACAGCCTCAGTGGGAGAAAAGAGACCCAGCACTGGCCCCTGCTCCCAGCCACAGGTACCAACACAGACAGTGAAGGAGCCTCTGGTTTTGTCTTGGCTGATACCTTGAAGCTGACCGAACCAGAAGGCCAACCGTATCCTGGGCTGCATCAAAAGCAGCGTGGCCAGCAGGTCGAGGGAGGGGATTCTGCCCCTCTACTCTGCTCTGGTGAGACCCCACCTGGAGTACTGTGTCCAGCTCTGGAGCCCTCAGCACAAGAAGGACATGGAGCTGTTGGAGCTGGTCCAGAAGAGGGCCACAAAAATGATCCGATGGCTGGAGCACCTCTCCTACGAGGACAGGCTGAGAGAGTTGGGGTTGTTCAGCCTGGAGAAGAGAAGGCTGCGGGGAGACCTTAGTGCGGCCTTTCAGTACTTAAAGGGGGCCTATAGGAAAGATGGGGACAGGCTTTTTAGCAAGGCCTGTTGTGACAGGACAAGGGGTGATGGTTTTAAACTAAAGGAGGGGAGATTTAGGCTAGATATAAGGAAGACATTTTTTACAATGAGGGTGGTGAAGCACTGGCACAGGTTGCCCAGAGAGGTAGTGGAGGCCCCATCCCTGGAAACATTCAAGGTCAGGTTGGACGGGGCTCTGAGCAACCTGATCTAGTTGATGATGTCCCTGCTCACTGCAGGGGGGGTGGACTAGATGACCTCTAAAGGTCCCTTCCAACCCAAGCATTGTATGATTCCATGATTCTAGGCTCAGAAGGACCACAACGTACATGGCTGGAGATCTGCCACAGTATTTCCTTCTGTAGACAGGATACCCAGCCATGGGGCTTTTCAATTCCCTTTGAAACAAATGATGTTTTCCAAGAGAAAAGAAAAGAAGGCAGAAGACAGACTTCTTCCTTGATATAAGATAAACTATGCTGGTCTTTCCCTCCCTCCTTTCTGTTTTATTATTCCACCAGGTGTCTGAAGCCCACACCATGTGCTTTTTTCCATCAGATCAATACAAACTCTGCTAGTTTGTCAGAGCAAGAAACAGGAATGTTTCAAAGCACAGTGAGAAGGAACTGATTTAGCACAGTCTGTTTGCATGAAAGATGCTGCTTCTGATGCTTTGCAAATTGGCTGATCTGTGCTATCGGCTGCACTGCGATGGATGGAGCTGTGGCTGGCTCTAGGGGGACGAGTCAAGGAACCCCTTCTGCTTCTCTGTGTAACCAGAGAAGGGAAATCAACACCAAAGCCCTATGGGTGGGAATGTGGGAGCAGGAGATCACTAAGCATGAGCTGAGCAGCACCAGAGTTTGGATGGAAGACGACTACAAGGAGTGAACTGAGGTTCTCTGCTCCCGAGGTTCTTACCCAGAGAAGGATGGGGGGAACTAAGAGGCACAAAGGCACAGCTTTCCCTTCACCATGGAAAAACAAAATCCCAACAAAGAGACAAGAAGCAATGGTTGAGCAGAGCTGTTGACAGAAGAGAAGGACACTTGATGTGGCAGGGAAGCGGGGGAGTTTGCTCCTGATCAAGTCCCGGGTTTCACTGTGGGCTCAGCGAGTTTTCCTGTACCAACACAGCCCCCCTGTTTCCTTCTGGAGGGCAAGAGCCCTCTACCCTAACTCCAGAAAGTAAAAAGTCAAGTGTCTAGTTCAACCTAACAGTTGAGATGCCCTTGATGCTAAAAGCAGAGAGAACTTTCAAGTTAGGTGAGACAATTCCCAGGTGAGCTCCATGGTTGTGCCGGCTGCTTGCTCAGCCGCTTGCACATGGTTTGTCCCATACCTGGAGCTGGGCTCTAGTGCTCAGCCCAGGAGAGCCTTCCAACAGCCAAGGATGCTGTACCCACATCAACCCCCCAAATTTCTGATGCTTCTCAAGACATGCGAAGAGATGGGACTGTGTTACACACTCCTGAGTGCCAACAGTTCATCCATATGGCAGGGAGCTGCACACGCTGGGTGTGAATATGGGCCACGTGCATTTCATGGGCCAGACTTACCACAAACTCAGATGGAAATTATGCACCAAAATACAGGACAGATTTTTTTTTTCAAAACAGCTCAGGATGTCACATTTTTCTGAAAATCTGCCGCTTCTTTTGGTGCCTGCACATGTGGCATGACCCCCGAGCACTTGAAGAGCTGAATATGAGCACTTTTGAAGAGCTCTGTCATTTATGTACGAGTGTGTAAAGACTAGGGATAATATATCTCCGATACACAAACACAGATGGTGCTTGTAAGGCACGTGAAGATCTGAAGCAATGTGTTTGTGTGGGTGAGGTGCTGGATTAGTGTGCAGGAGAGCTGATCACACACAAGGCATGTGTGCTTTCTCTGCTCCTTGGCTTCTGCACCTTGAGGATGGGAAAACTGATGCTGACCTCCTTCGCGAAATGCTTTGAGATCCATCAGTGACAACAAGACCTGACATACACGCTTGTTCACTCTAATAAAGGGATGCTACAGAAAGGAAATCTCTCTCATGGTTACTCGTGGGACCTTCCGGATCGTCGCTGTTTTTCTCAAGAAAAGGACTTTTTAGTTATCTTTATCACAAGACTTTAAATCTCCTTTGGAGGCTCCTACCCAAATGTTTACACAAAGGGTTTCCTAGGGAAGGCAGGCTGGCGGTTGTTTTGCTCTGCGGTATGAACTGCTCTGTCGACTGCCCTCCTCTCTATTCATCTTCGCTGTAACTCCAAACATTGTCTCAAAGAATCCTATAAACTGTCCGTGACACAGCCCGAAAACCCGCTCAGCTAATCCCCACGCGCCCGTCACTTCGTCGCTAAATTATCAGCAACTGCCCACAGAACTGCTCCATCCAACACAAACAGCGAAGGCGACGGGAGGAGACAGCTCCAAAGGGAACCTTTCCCTTTCAAAGTGAAAAAACCCTCCTGGTGAAAGCGCCGTCACACTAAATAACTCAAAGGCACCAAATGCAAATGCTATTTACAATGGCAGTTCTATAAATATCCGTGGCACGTTTCATTAGCCGGTGACTGCAGAAAGAGGAATACGGCGTATTCTTCCATGACTCAAATCAGAAATTATAATTGGAGGCAGAATATTTCCTAAATGCTCGCTGCCTGTATGGGAGGCAATTACCATGCCGAATGCACAAAAATCTGTGTCGCTTTGCCTGCCGTTTGGAGAGACCTGCTGAAAGGAGATAGGAAGAGATGACAGCCCGCTGATTACAATAAAGTATTAGATTAAACATCCTGCTCCCACTTGACCACTTCTTACTGCTTTCTCAGCCTGGCAACTCCTAAGCTGGTAGGGAGCGAGAGGGCGGAAAAGCGGCGTGGTTTTGATGTCTGTGCAGTTTATTTCGTGCACGTGGCAGCACTTCACTTTGCTGAATCGGGGCCGGTCATGCAAACGGCTGTCTGTCACACTGACCAGCACTGTCTCTTCGCTCGCCTGCATCCATCTGTCATCTCCTGTCCTACACTCACACTTCAAGATCCTGGAGGAAGGACTATCTTTCTTTTCTATGCCATGTGTTCACAGAGCATCCTCCCCAGTCACTGGTCTGTGTAATAAATAATACTGGTGGTAACTGGGATGAGGATGTCTGCGAGATAGTGTGCAAAGAGCTGAGCTACGTGGCCGATCCTTGCATGGGCACCTGGGGAGAGGGGACATGGCCACATTTGGCTCTGTGCATGGTGGGAAGGGGAGCAGCACTGTCCGGGTGGCTGAGGAGCAGGCAAGGCTCTGCCTAGAAGGGCTTGCTTGGTTTTGAAGTCCTTTAGTTGTGACTCAGTGGGAGCAAGCCCTGAAGAAGGGGGGTGAGATGACTGTTGTTCTGGTCTGGTTCATCCATCCCAGCCACGGGGCTTGCACGTCGCCCTGCGCTGGCACGCACGTCAGCGTGGTTTGCAGCGCTGCTCATGCCATCTTGCTTTCCAGGTCCAATGCTCTCGTGCACAGTCACTTCCCCTGCCCTTCCCCTTCACCAGAAAGGGCCATATTCAGGCAGGCTGGCTTCCACCTAAGCCTCGGTGGCTCGAAGCTCTGAGGATGGGGAGACAGTTGGGAGAAACTGTTGTTTCTGAGCAGGGTCCTCATTTCTACCATTTATTTCCATGAGTCTTTCCTGAACCAATAGTGAAAAGTCTGGTTTGTAATTATTTTTTCAAGAGGGAGAAAAATTATTTTAATTTGGCAAAAGGCTTCTGGCATAGGAAGCATAGGTCTATATAGACTGCCTGCCTGTAAAGGTCAGCGACACAGTACATAATATGGGCTGAACTTTCTGAAATAATCCAATACAGAAGTAGAAATATTTCCCACTACAACATGTAGGAACCCATTAGACAACACTTCTGCCATTCAAATTTGTTTACATGATGATGTTTTTAATTGAAAAGGCTATCTGGTGCTCTGGAGTAGGAGGAGTCAGTTGTAAGCCAGTTGTTTTTTTCCCTAGGAAGGGTATCCCAGCCGTATCCTCAGGCATCTGCCGTCTTCTAGCAGTACTTCTGTAGGAAAACTAAGATGTTGCATATTCAAAGAAACAGCAGCATCCTTTTTAGGAAGGGAACTTGGTGGCAAATGGAGCTTTGGAGCCAAAAGCATGGGCCCAAGAAAGATCCTGTAGGTGTGGATAGTGGCGATGTGAAGAGAAGTAGCCGATGGCTGATTCATAACCAGACACCAGCTTCTAATGCAGTGTGAGTTTCCTTGTTATGGAAGTGCTCTGAGGCTCTGTGAAGTACATGCACAGTCCATAGTTGGATTGAATAGCCAGAAAATATACACCAACGATGATGCAGCATCTCCCACGGGTTTGGTAGGACCAGAGGAACACATCACGTGCCAGGCCTTTGGCTTTCCCTGCGAGCCTCTTTATCCCACCCCTTGAAAAATCAATGTCATGGACTAGGGAATGGAGATGAAATTGCTGAAATCATGGTTATAGATACAGCTCTTAAAAACCTCTCCTATCCTGCAGGAAGGGAGTGCTGCCGTGTCTTGGAGGAGCTTGACATCACCCATCACATGGGGGATCTGCACAGGGGTTTAAGAGGGGTTTAAGAGGGGTTTCATCAAGTGTTGTGTTCATTTCTGCAAATGCTTATTTGCCAGAAAGAGAGGAAAAAAACAGCTTCAGTAACTAGAAAGCAAGAATACTCCTTGAGAAAGGAGGTGGGACGGTGTCAGCCGCAGTGTCACCCCCGTGGAAGCGCGCCACGAAAGGCACAACCCAGCCATTGTGTGGATGCCGACGGGGAGCGATGGGAGAAAAATTAAGGCGAGCTAAAGGCTGAGTGACCTGGTGACTTCCCTGTTTTGTCTTGAGAGCTGACAAAAGAGTTCCTGGCCTGCCCAGGGGCTCCTCGCTTCCTCCGCGCAGTGCTTTCCAGCCTTGCTCAGGCTCCTGCATCACCCAGGGACATCTGCACAGGTTATTTCTCATGCTTCCTCTAAACAGCGCTCAGCAAAAATGCTCTGATTCAGCAAAGCACATAGCCGTGTCCATAAATCCCTTTTATTTCAGTGTGACATAAGCAAGTGTTTAAGTGGCTTACTGTATCAGGGCTGAAATGAAAAACCGTCTCCTACGGTCCTTAAGTCCATTTACAACATCAAGCAATAACTCTCAGGCGAACTTTAAAGCTGGGAATGCCGCACAGTAACCTCAAAACACTTGGTGCTTGAGCCATGTAGTTAGAATTAAATCTAATTCCGACACCGCATTTTAAACCAACCAGGGTATTACCCGGCAGATGCCTAAATCACTGCTCTGAGAGCGGCCAGCCTCAGAGGCCTGATTCCAGTTATATCCTGAGATAAGAAAGTCCTTTCCTGGACAGGCTGGCTTCCTCACTAGAATGGAGGTTGTGCTGGTTTGTGTCACGTATTGTTTTCTTTCTTAAAAATAATACAGATCTAAATCTTTTCAAATACAAAGGGAAGCAGAACATCTCATGCCCTGCCTGCCTTCTGAAGTAGATGCAGGAGGAGATGCCAGTCCCAATACATACTCTTCACTACCTTCTGACTCTTTCGCCCTCCTAACTCTTTCCGTTCCCTTTCCTGGCTAGAAAAACAGTTGCCAGCTTAAAAACATATCAGCATCCAGACATTAGCCCCACTATTTACAAGGCAGGAGTGGAGAGTGTAGGAGCTTTGAGACAGTTGGTCAGAGCATCCTCTGAGCTCTGGAGCTGAGGCTGACCACAGGGAGTTAGCACAGTTTTCAGTATTATTTATTTTCATTCTAGAGGATTCACTGGCCACAGATGTCTTAAACCGTACAGATTTGCCACCCCTTCTGCGCTCAGGAAAAGTGTGTCTTGATAAACCTTGACTCAGACAGTCAGCTGTGCAGTTGGTTCAACGTGGGCACCTGCTTCGGGCCAACGTTTTTCGGTCAAGAACATGCCAGAGCTCTTAAAACCTTGCTTCAAACTGGGATCCTGTAGCTATCTCCTCTTCTTTGACCTGGGAAGCCTGTGTTGTTCCTACAACCTTCCTGCACGTGCAGAGTCCTGGCTGCACCCAGCGATGGGTAAGGGTTGCGTGGGGAATAAATAATAAATAAATAATCGTGCAGTCGAGGCGGCCCAGCTGCTCCTCCTCCCACCAGCTCAGGGTTCTTCCCTGCGGCCAGTGCTTTCGTGCAGATGAGTTTAAAATGAGTCAGGGGACAGGATTTCCATCCTCTCCTGCCAGACTTTCCTGCACAGCCTCATAGACCTGGTAGACCAGCTCCTGCCTGGAGCTGACCACAAGTCCCAGTGAGACAGGAGAGCCGCAGTGCTGCTCAGCAGAATCCTTGCAGAGCAGACAGTGAGCTGTTCACACTGAGCATTAAAGAGCATCTTTAGGTGCGATGAAACTGCTTGATCCATGTGAAATCATTGCCACCAGAGGGTCACATCCTATGGGAAGTGGAAGGCAAGTGGCTAGGGCAGCCAACAGCCTCATCCCACCTTACAGACCTTGAGACTATTCATCCATGCTACGTTATTCATCTATATGCCAAAGGAATGGCCAAAGGCTGAAAAAGTGCCACTATCACCAAAACACACAACAAAAAATAAGACCCCTCATGCCTATGTTAATAAGATGACAGGTAGACAATCTTCCTTGCTGCCGGCCTCCCCGTTAACACCCGAGATAACTTGCCTTGTGTGTAAACTTCTCTTGAGCTAACTCAGCTCAGGCAAACTGTCTGAAGAACATCTTTAGTTTGTGAGCTTTTCTTTTTTTTTTTCTCCCAGAATGAACTTATTTTCTAGAAAATAATCACTTTAAGGCAAGTTCTGTAGTTTCATCCCATGTTTGCACATTATATACAGGGGGCATGATCCATCATTTATCTCTAATGCAGCCCGAAGAAATAGTTATCAACGGTAGAACTAAAATAGGATGCTCAGAGGGAAAGGGGATGAAGGATCTTTGGTGTCTTTGCGCAAGGACAGGCAGTGTGGTCCTGGGACAGGTGCTTCATCAGCTTTTCAGCATAGCCGTGCTTCAGGAAAACCATGATATGTCCTGGGAGCGAAGAGGTCTCGCTTCCTCTGGAAGAGCTCCGTATTTACTCCGTTTGCTGTGCACAAAGGACACAGCATGGTCTAAGGGGAAAGGATCTAAATTATCTACCAGGGCAATCCTTTACCAATAATGGACAGCCTTCCGTAAGTCACATGAACCTCTCTTTGGGGACACTTGGTCACCTTCTGCTTCATTCCCTACTATGTACTGCGGCAGGCACCGTGAGTCATCATCATGATAATGACCGTGTGGCACTAAAGTACGTAGCAATAGATTATTATTATTATTTTTCCCAAAGATGTTAGAATGTCTGTTAATCTCTCCTACATCTGACTTTTAATTCCTTGTAAACATACATAAAAATGTAATTTTTTGTACAGTTTCACACTTCAAACATGGCATATTTTCAGCAAACTGTTCCAGATATCACTCATTTGTGCATGCAGACAGGGTGGTAATTACATGAGAGCATCCAAATCTTCTGGGAAAACATTTGCAGGAGGTTTGGTTTAGTTATAGAGGAGAACAGGACGATTTATTTGCTGCTGAAACTAGTGTGATTTGCTGGAGGAAAAAAAAATCAATGTGGATTCATAGGAAGATGACCAAAGTGACCCAAGGCAGTGGAAGCAGGACTATGTGTGAAATACTTTTAAAGGACAAATTAAGATTTAAGGCTCAAAGTGTCCTTTTAGCACTCATTGAGTGTTTTGTACCTACTGTATCACTAAGCATTTGGAGGTGTGAGCGGCGATCGCCCCGATCAATGAAGCCAAGGCACTGGGCAGTGCATCACTCAGATATTCTGTAACAGAGCGGGTCAATAGATAGCACTGAGCAGTGTTATATATAACACATAATAGAAAACACGCTTGCAAAAGTCATTCCAGATGTGAAAAAAAATGTAAAATGTTAATCTGTACACAGAAGTGCTTTTTTTTTTTCTTGTTTTGAATAACACTCTAAGAACTGATATGCTTCCGGTGGAAAAGTATGCCACCGGGTTGTTTCCAGCCACTGCTAATCGGCGGGTTTGACATACATTTGATGTCGAGAGCCAGGGCTGCGGCTGGTGCCCAGGCTGGGCAGCCGCCAGCGGTTCTGCCTGAGCTGCAGCAGCTGACGGGGTCGGTGCTGGGTGGACATCATCCCCCAACAGGTTTTCACGGGAAGGACAGGGCGAGATGCAGAGCACATTCAAACGACAAGCCGCTGAGTCATCCTCAGCGATGCCGGTGTTTTTAGGAACCGGTCCTGCAAAAGTCTGGTTTGACTGATTCTGCTCCTGCTTTGCTCGGGAGCACACCCCGTGCTGAGCAGGGCAGAGCTGGGGCTACAGGGCTGCGACATCTCCCATGGGCTCTGCCTGCACACCTAGATGGGTGAGGAGCACGAAGGTGTCCTACCTGCCTTCCCTTGTCCTGATAGCTCCTGATGCTCAGCACCTGCGTGTCTGGTGAGGACTAGAGCTAAGACTAGCCCCACTCTGGGCTCAAGCAGGGAAAACTGTCCCCAGGACACGTAGCCTGCGCTTTTATACTCCCACTCATCTGAGTAATGCCAGGATTTTGCGTCTCCTGTATTGAGAATGCTTTGGCCATTGGTGCAGCAAGACCGGGTCCTCTCTGCATCAGGACACCTCACAACATAACAAATACGGACATCCTGTAACCTCTGCACAGGAGGAACCTGGAAGAGATGCCTCAACTTGAGCCTGTCTTTGTACCAGACGCCTCTGCCTTTTAAGAGCCAGGGAAGGATGTTCCTTTCTGGAAGAAAACACAGCAGCTCTTTAATACTCTGCAGAACTGATGCAGAAGAGTGAAGGATGGGAAGCGAAGAGGGAACTGCCTGATGCAATGTCTGCAGACTCAGCGGCTGGATCCGATACCCCTGAGCCCTACGCTCCCAGGGTTCGATACCCATTTTGGAGCAGCCTTCTGCCACAGCAGTTGGCTGTGCCTGTGGGAGGGGACTGAGAGAGCGAGGACACAGCGCAGCACCTTTCCATCTGCAGATTCTCCCCAGAATTGCCATCGGCTCTCCCAGAGCATTTCAGAAAGCATCTTCCATAGTGCAATGCAGAGGCAAAGCAGACTCAGCGCTTCCCTCCATCTCTCCCTGGTCTTGGTGAGGAACAAGCCTCTTTTCCCCCATCCCCACCACCTCCTGCAGCACAAGCCCAGGTGACACCTTTGGTGGCTGTATCACCACCCCCAACAGGGCTGCAAAGCTTCCCAGGGAGCCCAGACCACTTCAGACAGCGCTTTTTTTGCAGTTTTTTAGTCTTTCCAGTTCAGAACTGCAGAAGGCAGTGGGAGTTACCTTCCAAATTTATTTTCCAGCTTGCTTCCACACTGGGGGGTGTATGTGTGCACAAAGCGAGCTTTGTATCTGATTACATGTTCCCTAAATCATCCGTGTCCCCTTGAGTGCTCCGTTTCACTGGGAAATGAGAGTGTCTGGCGGTACACAAGCACACACGTGGCAGCCACGTGTTGAGATGATGGGCATCTTCACAAAACCCTAGCTGGGCATAGCCGGGAGAGATACCATCCGCGCAGAGCAGGGACAAAACTGATTTTTAAAGGTGGAAAGAGCTCAATCCATGCTCCCCTCTCTAGGACAGGTACCATGTTTCAGCTTCAGACTTTGTGCTGTCTTTCCAAGCTGCTCACTTGATGCAGCAGCTTCCCACCCCTGGCTTGTCCTGCATAAACCCGGTGGGAAAGCAGCAGGGTCAGCCTGTGGCTGCTCTGCTATCTGCAAAGCCCTTCCCGGTGCGAAATTTTTCAGCTCGGATGGACGGGATGCCAACAGCGCTTGCAGCGTGTGTGGTACGGCTGCAGCCACGTTCGATCCCACGCGGTCAGGAAACCCAAACAAGGGTGGATTTATTTTGGTTGGGAGATCTGAGAACTTCTAAGAAGGAAAAAAAAATATAATCTAAACACAGAGCCTGAGCCTTGCGGGTTGGCAAGCGCAACAGCCATTGTCAAAATGGTACGTGTTACATGTGGAAGTGTACGCACAAAGGATTTCTGTAGCCAAAATGGGAGTATCAACGTTTTTTTGGTTTGCAGCTTTCTAGGAGATTTTCAGTGGACCCTTTTACAGTGAATTTAAGTCAAAAAGGATCAACTTGCCTCCCTTTTTTCTGCCCTCAAGGACTTTTCCCAAAGATTACCACACCAGGTCACACCACATCCCACCAGTGCAGATAGAGGGTGAAAAGGGCATTTTGCTACCCACTACTGATCTTTTCTTGAGGGTGGGACACAGCAACTGTTTAACACCATGTGAAAACGTCACACAGCAGCTCAGGACAAGAGCAGAAGGACGGCGTATGTGCTAGGAAAGGAGCCAGAGGGGGTTGTAAACAAGAACATCGTTAACTGCACTGGAAATCAGATGGTCCCTGCTTCTCTGGTCTCCTCTGTGCTTTAAGGCTTGGCAAAGGCTGAAGTCCCACCCCATGGAGATGCACCCAGGGTATCTGACACCATGCATGGGGCTGCAGAGGGGTATAACACAACCATGAAGGAGGGACACACTGGGAGGTGGAGGTACATCAGGCTCTTCTTCTACTTATTTTGGCAGGCAGCCTACTAGAGCCAGATGTAGGCAAGGAATAAACCTCTGGGCTCCCATTGACCCGCAAGTAGGTGGAGTGCAAAGGTGACTTGGAGCAGAGGGAGGCAGGATCAAACCCTATGTGTTTGTGATTCATCAACATGAAAGCGCTCCCAGAAACTCCAAGCTGATCAAACGTCTGGCCGGGGCCTCTTCTCAGTGTCAGATCAGAGGGAAAAGCAGTCAAAGACTTTTCTGGTCCTTAATGGGATTCATCTCTGGAGCAGAAGACAGGGGCTCCAACTCATTGTGCAGCCTCGGAAAATAGTTTGTGGCTTTCTAGGAAATGGCACATATTAAGATTTACAGGAGAGATGGGGATTAAGTTGTTAAAAGTCTGGGAGAACGAGAAATATCAGGGGATGCTGTCAGCTGCAGTGGTCACCAAGGCTGTGCTGGGCAGTCCACTGCTGGCTTAGGGACCCCTATGGCCTGGGAGAGGCTGGGACAAACTGGGATTTGGAGCTGGAGGAGGCTTGCAAGCAATTCAACTGCAGCTTAACCTTGTCAGACCTTGCTGCCTGCTGGGCTGCCGTGCTCCGCTTGCACTGGGGCTGCAGGGCAATCGGCACCTCTAGCTGCTGGGAAGAGCGAACCAGCAAGGATGACTGGAGATTGACATTGCTGAGTGGCCTTGGGATCCAGCTGTGCACCCAAGCACACCCCATCCTGTGACAAAGCATGGGGACCCTGGGGAGCCACCATCACCTGCTCTTACAGCTCACCCCGCAGCACTGCCTCCCCCCAGCTTCCCAAGAGATAGGGCATTTGTGGGATGGCTCCCAGCTAGATAGAGATTTTGGGTGCAGCTCAGAGGCACAGGAATACTGACTGCCTCAGACCTAGAGTGTTTTGAATGAAAGACACCCAAGGTCCCCAAGAGCTGAGCATGAGCATGGCCCCAGGCCTGACAGCAGCCTTTGCTTGCCCCAGTGATCCAGCCTGCTCCTGCTTAGCTCATGAGAAGCAGGTCACACACTGCCTTACTGCATCTTCAGGGGATAACACTAAGCTCTGACCCCAGATTTGGTTGGTGTTGGATCAACATGCTCCTTTTATACCTTCCCTGTGTGTCTCACCCCTCTCGCAATGCATGACCCTTCCTTCCCCAATGCATGACCCTTCCTTCTCCTTCGCAGTCCTGCCAGATTGGGAATTGAGACTTCAGTCACTTCCCAGCCCCTTTCGAATTCTCCCTAATACAGCTTTTTCTCCCTCATCCATACCACGCAGTTTTACTTTGCCCTTGCTGTCTGTTAAGCTGCATTCAAGCCTTCTGTTGTTATTCATACAGCAAGCAACAGTAGCAACAACGGGGATATGCATGACCGTAATGACCTCTGATACTGGGGACTAGACTAGACTCCGTGACTTGGGAAGTCTTTCCCAGTCTTATATCCCTACTAACAACACCCAGCCCACTAACTGAAGCTCTTGACTTTGCTAAACAATTTGACAGGATCTCTACGGAAGATGCTCTCTGCACCAAGTGACACTGCATTGCCGTATGGCCCTGGGTGATGCAATGCTGTGACCACAGGTATCACCAAATACTGACTTGTATTTTTAATGCAATAATCAGTTCAGATGCACGGCAATGGGACCACTAGAAACCATCTACCAGGAGGAGGAACGGGTAGCTTGCCCCAATGGGTTGTGAGTGACTCACTAGTGTATCTGAACTCAAATAATGGCAAAGTTCCCATATTTCGAGCATGGATGTTTAAAACAAAAATTCACCTAAGAACAAAATGTTTATTTTACATTTGCATAAATCCACATGCTACGCCCCACCGGCGCAGTTATCCCCACTGTGGGAACTGATTTGGACGGGGCCACTCACAGTGTGAGGGTTGACCAACACCAACTCCTGTCATCCCCTTCAGCCCGTTTGGTCCTCAGAGAAACACAGCTGGCCTAAGCAGTGACGCGAGGTGGTGCTGAGCTGCGGACCCTTCAAATTATCTCCTCTCATTAAAAGAAGTGATGTCTCCTTAACTCCCCACGGCTTCTGCCACAGCCCCCCTCACTCAGCGGCACAGCTGGGCTGCAGAACTCACCCCACCAGCAGCTCTCCCTCCAGCAGCACGTGGCACGTCCCCGCCTGACACCACTACTCAAAAACCCCTTAAAAATATTAATATTTGGAAGAGGACAAGCTACCAGTAACTTGTGCCAGGAAGGTCAAGACAAGCAGCTCTGAACCACCAAGGTGAGCTGGTGCACCATCACCCGGCCAGGGTTAACATCGTGGGTTCAAGTAGTGTGCAGGCAGCTATGCAGGCAGCAGCCCTCCTGCCAGGCCCTCTGCCATCGCTGCAAGGAGAAAGGGGATCAATCCAATAGTTTTAGCCCCAGTGAGATCTCTCTGCTGCCTGGCAGGCAATTCTAGGCAGGGAGAATGGCACAGACACCCACGCTGGTGATGGCCCCCCGTGCACAGACAGGGGATGCTCATCAGACCCTGGGGGCCAACCTAGAGGGAGCCGAGTCCGAGACACCCCGATATCCAGCCAGCGCTGGGCAGAGCTGGGATTCAGCCTCTCTTGATACCCAAGGCACCGGGAAAGCCCAGCTCAGCCGTGCCCGTGGAGTGCGGCGCGCAGGCACAGGCACCACACCCCCTTCCCGGCAGAAAGGGCGAGCGGTGCCGGGGTTTTTGTTCAGGACAATGTTTTAAAATCCCAAACCAAACCAAGCAGCTGGGAGTTCAGATTTCCCTGTGACCTGGCTTGCCTGGGAGAGGAGATTTGCTAGCTCGCTCCCGCATCTGTGTGTTGTATTGCTAAACCGCTGCCAGAGCTATTATTAGAAACAATTGTCTCTCCTGGAAATTTTATATAGAGGCTTGAAACAACTTTTCTCATGCCCTCCCCAGCAGCAAGCAGGCTAACAATGCGGCCGAGAAACCCTCCTTACGTGGAGCATGTCTGCAAGGCATGCAGATACACCCAGACAGGCACAGTTTGGAGACAGAGCTATTTATTTGTCTTTTCTAGCCCTGGATCTGTAGCAACTTTTCTGCTCCTGATTTAGGAAAAGGTGCATGGGGAAAGGAAAAACAGGCGAGGGGCTTTACCCTTTGCGAAGCCCCCAGCCCTGCATTAAACTTGCTGCAGCCATTTGGAAAGGGAAGGAGCGGTCCATCTTAGCAGTCAGTGGGGACAGGCATCCAGATTGCTGGGGAGGGGGGAAGAAATCACAGCACCAGCTTCTCTCCCCCACACCCTCTCCTTCCTTCTAGTGCAAAAAAACCCAGCCGCCGAGCTCGCCTCCCTTCCTCGCCCACCAAATTCAGGATATTTGGGGGGCTGGGTGTATTTTTTTGGGGGGGAAGGATAGAGAAAGCAGATGCTGCCCACATTTCTCTCTGTTTGAGATAAATGGAGGGAGGGGGGCGTGGAGCAACCCGCACACTGCGGCTGGGCTTTCCCCGCGGGGCCGGGGCTGGAAGGGGAGCCCCGGCCCGCCTCGCCTCCCCTCCGCAGACAAAGACCCCGTTACCTTCTCCCGCTCCCTCGGCGGCTCCGGCGGCCCCTCAGCTCCGAGCCTGGGGCGAGAGCATCCCCGCTGCACCAGCGTCGGCAGGCCGCGGCTCTACTGCACCGCATCCATCGCCGCCTCTCCGCCGTGGGATGCGCGGGGCCGGCGCGGCCCTTCCCTCCGCTCCCCCCCGCTGCCGGCGGGCTCCCCGGGCGGTCCTAGGGCGGTCCCATGCTCCGTGCCGGGAAGCCGTAACCCTCCTTTTTCCCTTCTTCTTCCCTTTCCCTTTCCCCGCCTGCCGGCCCCCGGCGCCCGGCTCCTGCGCGGCTGCCGCCGCGCTGCGAGGCTGCGAGGCTGGAGCCGGGGAGGGAGGAGGAGGAGGAGGAGGAGGAGGGGGAGGAAGGGGGAGGAAGGAGGGAGGAGGGCAGCGAGCAGCAGTTGGCGCTGGGTCATGTGAAACAGATGAACCCGGCTCGGGCCTGCCAACATCTGGGCTCCCCCTCGCCTCTGGGAGGAGGATGAGGGGATGCGAGGACGGAGGGAGGAAGGGTGCGGGGCTGGGGACATTCATCCCCCCCCGACCCACGCGTGCACACCTTGAAATGATAATGTAGAGGGGCGAGAGCAGCGGGGATGCTTGCTCCGAGTGCTCAGGCAGCCCCTGCGGGGAGGAAGAGGAGGGCAGCGAGGGCCCTGGGCACCCATGGGGCTGGGCAGGCAGAGCAGCTCCTGCCAGGCTGCAGCCCTGATGCTGGGGGGCACGCCTGATTTCCCCCCTTCCCCCAGCTGGGAGAAGGGATGGTGTAAAAGTGAACCCACCAGCAGGAGGATGCTGCCTGGGAATAAAGCATCTTTACAGACTGCACTAGCTGTAACCCTGGTGCAAGGGTATTGCTATTAAGTAATTAGATCAGTCAAGAAGGACAATGTGTGTGAGCCTCCAAAAAGTGCTGATTTTTTGGTTTAAACAAGCACAGTGTGAAGCACCCACACTACACCACCTGCGGTTAGAGCTCTGACTTACTGCCGCTGCTTTGCCTTCCCGTCGGCGTTTTCTTTCTGGGACTAGGCTTATTCCCACTAGGTAAAACCCTGAGGTTGCCGTTGTGCCACGCTCTGGCCCAGGCTGGCCAGGAAGAGGTCTGCTCTGGGAGGAGAGGTGTGGAGGCCAGCACTTTCCTTCATTTGTTTTCAGTTGGCATTTATGCCACTGTGAGGATGCTCATGGTGAGGCTGGAGCTGGGACTTACATGGGAAATAGGAAATTTCCTCTTTGCCCTGTAGAAAGACAACAAAGTTGCTCTCCCAACATGGTGGTTGTGAACGAGCTGGATGTCTGATTTTAGCTGGGGTATTTCTGGGTTTGATCTGCTGCCAGACTGAAAGCCAAGACCATGCCAGCATGAAGATGCCACGAGCCTTGATGTCCTCTCCTCTGCAACGGGCTTGAGTGGCCAGTGGGCTGCAAAGTGCTTTTGGGTGCAATAGGCAAAAACGAGAGCATGAGCGCAGTTCCCTCTCCTGTCTTTAAGGGCACAGACATTACAAAAACGGAGGTGCACGTGCAGCCACGGGCAGGCTCACCTGTCTGGCTCGCTCCACGCAAGGAGCTGGCTTTGATTAAGGGGATAAATATAGAGACAGTTCTGGCCTCTGGCTGCTGAGGGTTAAGAGCAAGCGGCTGAGGTGGCCCAGCTCTGCTCTGGAGGCGATCCCAAGGTCAGGACACATTGGCAAGAGGCAGCAAAGGTACCCATCTCTGTTCCAGGAAAAGCAGAGGGACCATGGCAAGGGTAAAAATCGTGGTTTTCTGGGTGCATCTAGTCCACGTCTAGATCCATCTGCTGAAGTACCCCCGAGGGGCAAGCCGCCAAAACACAAACTTCAAAACCTCCTGGAATTTTAAACCCATAGTTTCAGAGAGGGGTTAAAACTTCAAGTTGCCTCCTAAATTCTGTTTTGCTCTTTTCCTTCAATGGAGGTCACAACATATCTCAAGCAGGCTCTGCCATATTCAGTGGCGGTAGCGAAGAAGAGCATGTAAGCCTGAACCCCAGCAACGGTTCAGGCCTGCTCCTGAACCCTGCTCAGAACTAGAAATGAAAAATCACCTTCCCAGGTTGACTTCCACTAAAACACGAGATGAAGCTGCTTCAAAGGTGCACTCAAGATGCAGGTGCCTGCTTGTGCTTGTTGCTCTATAAGAATATGCCAAGGCAACGGACTTCGCCCTTGGGGTAGGATGATCCTTCAGCTAGCAAAGCCTGAGGGCAATTTCCCCACCCATCGCTGTATGGCACATGTTGCCCTTCAAGGTAACTCATCCTCTCCTGGCAGGATCTGCCTCCAAACCCAGAGCAGAGCCAGGGTGTGGTGCAGCATTATTCAGCTGGTGATAAAAGAGCTCGCCTGGTGGGTTAAAGAAGCAGCAGCAGCAGAGATTGGGAAGCCTCTAATTGGAAAGTAATTTGTTTCATGCATAGCAGCAAAAACTGGAAAGCAAGGCTCACTCTGCCCAGAATTGCAATTTTCAGCCTTCAGTGCAGGTGTGAGGAGTTTCATTAGACTTAGCATGAAATTACAGGCTCCCCACCACAGTCCAGTCTCTTCCTTTGGCACAAAGCTTGGACAAACAGGCATGGTTTTTGGACTAGTCCGGAGACAGCAATGAAGCATCCTTTCTCATGCCCCATGTTATGGTGGGGCTGTCTATCAGAGGTGCCCAAAGAGCATCCCATCACTGTGTGATCCTAACGGTGTCCTCCAACGTCTTTGGGGTGTCAGTTGGTTGGTGTCACAGGGAAGGACCTGAGTCACAGACCAATTGACTGACAGGTGCCATGTCATGGAAACTATGTGGGGTAGAAATGGGTGGGGAGCTCCTTGGTTTCCCAGGTGCAATGGATCAGCACCTCTGCAGCCTTTGAGCCCCATCATGCAGAAAGAGAGGCTGGATCATCATACTTGTGAAACCACAAGCTGCATCCTCCTCAGATCCCTTGAAAGGACATCATCTTTCCTACCCATCCAGGACCACATGCACAACACTCCCCCGAAAGAAAGTGCGATATGGTTTGGTACAAAGGCTTAAAATTTTCTCAACGGTGGGAGATATTCCTGCTACATTTCCTTAATCCTCTAATTTGAGATACAACATTTGTAATAAAAATAAACTACTGGTCTGAGTGAAGATAACCTCTAGGTACCTGGTGGAGCTAACAGAGAACTTAGAAATGGGGACTATTTTTTATAACATGGAAAGACAGTGGAGCATTGTCCCTACCAAGAGTTGATCATGAAAGCTTAACCAGAAAGAGTTATTTTCCCCCAGAACTAGACAAGCAATTTGCTCCAGATCTTCTCACTGGTTCATTGCACACCTCCTTCCTCAAAACACCCCGGCCAGATCTGGGTTGATTCCCTGGTAGCAGGGTGGTACCCTGAGCTACAAGCGCAGCGGGGTGGAAGAGAAGGTCTGTGGAGGGTATAGACCAACATTTGCAGAACCTTTAATCTGGGATCTATAAATAGAAAGGAACAGAAGTTCTCAGAGTGGCTGCAGACCTTAACAATAAGAAAACCTGTCCAGGGTAGAAAAGTGAGCAATGCCATCCCTGGCAAAGCCTCCAAGGGGAATATCATACTTTTGGGATCCTTATCCTTCCTTCCAGCCTTGTCCACTTCAGGTAAATCAATGAGCTAGGGCAGCAGAGGATGTTAAAGAGCCTCCTGGATAAAGAGTAACTGTTGCCTGCAGTTACGTGGCATCGCTTGCAAAGCTCTGCAGCTGCAGCTAACCGAGCCCTGCAGCACTCCCATGATGTTGGGCAGAGCTGCCAGTCTCGTTTCCCAGATGGGCAAACACACATGAGGGCAGAACGGCAGTCTGGGCTGTTCGATGTGTGGGAAATCAAGCTAATAAACTGGGGGGCACCACCCTGTGGGGTAGGTGTACACTGCTGGGAGTGCAGCCTGGTGTGTCCATACCTGGGACAGCTTTGGGTGGCTGCTTAGATGCTGGTAGACATGAAGCCACCAAGGCTAGGACCACTAGTCCAAGGAAGACACCAAAGCCTGATGGAGCATCGTAATGCATGCAGGGCTCGCTGCTGGCTCAGTGAAACAGCTGCCGAAGCCCCCACCAGCTCGGTTAAAGCCTGCAGAAGGATGGCTGCATTGCAGTGCAGAGGCAACACCTTGTGCCACCCAGAGTTTGCTCTCCCCTTCTTCCTCTCCCAGATGTACATGCTGCAATTCAAATTTCGTCAACAGCATCATTTCAGGAAAAAAAACCCCACCGTTCACCTCATGCATGTTCCTCTCTAAGTTTCCTAGTTATAATTCAGCAGCAGTAGCAAAAGTCCTTTTCTTCAAGGAGCTTCTGTAATTTCACAAGGTCTCTGGAGTTGTCAATACCCAAACAATACGGCCCGGTAACAAACAGTCTGGAGGCAGCAGAGCTGCTCTCGTCGCAATGATTAGAAGCAGGCGACAGCTGTGTCTCTTCCAACCTGGTTCCTATCATGGCAAGTCCGCAAAAGAGAACAGTAACCCAAATGTTTAACTTTGACATATGCAGAGGGAAGCCTCCAGCAACCAGATGCCTCTGCACCAAAACAACAACCTGCTGATTCCTTTTCGTTGGTTCCTGATAACAAAGCAAGGAAGAAACACCATGGCCTTGTGCTGGAGAGCTATTGTTGATGACAATTCATTTTCACTCTTGTTAGCAAAGATTAAAGCATCAAAATACTTTACAGGGAACGTGGTGATAGGACTGTGGGTGCCATCAAAATGTGTGAGCTGTTGCATGAACATTTGTAGTATTTTCAGAAAAGCTTAATGAATATTGTCTATCCCAGAACTGCATTAATTAGCACTAACGGGCTGGAGGAGATGTTGTGTCATGAAGTGATATTCACACTTACACAACGATTTGCATCCATAAGCGGTGCAGTGCTTTACCGAAGTCAATGTCATTCTCCCGTATGGTACATCTGAAACCCGTGGAAGGTGAGGGAAACGCTTTCAAAGAACATTTAGGTTTTGCTGAAGGTATCTAACTGCCTACCTCCCTGTGGAAGGTGCTTAAGGGACTAAATCCCATTTGTTGCACAACTCTTAAAATATTTGAGTGGCAGTAGAAGATTAAAAAGCCCCAAAACTTAAAAAGCAACATGGAGCTAAGTAACTTGGGAACTGGAATCCATTTTCAGAGATGATATAATCTGTTAGATGCATGAATCTCACTGTAAATCAATGCAGCTGACTTATTCTAACCATGGCAAGGGTTAGCCAGGCCTAGAAAACAAAGCACCACGTTAGCCTATGGGTTAATTCATGCGGTTCCTCTGAAATTCATGGTATAGCATTGTCTTGTCTGCTCATGAGCTCTGACGTAGGTTGGCTGGAGAAGAAGCAAGTGTCCTCATCTCTGTTCAGCTGAGACAATCTGTATCCTCCATGCAATGAATATGCCTCAATGCTGGGAAGTAGAAAAGGGACTGACGTGACCCAGCTGGTCACCCAAGCCACCAGGCTGCTCTCGCCCACTCCACGGACCAGCAAAAGAAAGACAAAAGGTTGTGCATACCACTACCAAACCTGTCCCCATCACCTCATTTTCCCTCCATAACAGGTTGGGATGAACTGTGTCCTTGAGCTAATTCGTGCTGAGAACTTTGGAAACCAGGTGGAAACCACAGGGATCTCATTCAGAAAAGTAAAATGCAATTACTCAGGAGCAGGACCTGACTCAGATAACTGGATCTGGACCTGCAAACAATTAGGGGACAGAGCACATGCAATACCAACTGTCATGGTGCAGCACACTCCAAACTGGGAAGATCTCCAAGTTTGCTGAGTGAACCATGAGATGTTTCTAGTTAAGCCTTCCACAGAAATGCTTCACTTCTGAGATGAACAGTGGGTGTTATTTCCCATGCCATGCTTTCATTAATTTCCAGGACAATCCCTTAAGTAATTGGGGCACAAAAGGAGGGGGGAATGGGAGAAGCAGGACTTTAGCTTTGGACAAAATAAGCCTCCAGAGCATCTGATTAATTTTCACACAGACTCTACTTAAAGCTGAAGAGGGAAGTAAGCAGACCTTGACGTTCCCAAAGAGCCGGTGCAATAAATCCTCTCTTCATTAGGCGAAGAAAGTGCATGCTGGCAGGATTATTATGCAGGCAAATGAAGCTCGGTCTTCGTGCGACAGCTGAAATGGATGGTGGGGACAAGCCAACTCCAGCTGGTTGGTGCTATGACCCGTGGGCTGGCAAATCTGGCCTGCTGCCTCCAGCTCCAGCCTGGGGCTGGTGTGGAGAGGGACAGGACTCACATGCAAGTCACCAGCGTCCCAGTTATCTCCGGGTAATTCCGGCATCCAAGATGCCAGACAAAGCGAACAGCTGAAGTGTGCGTAATGGAATAAAGATGAGCCCAGTGTGCCACCAGCCCTCCCTGGGTGACCCATGCCTCGGTGGGGTTATGCCAGGGAAAAGGGCTGTTCTTGCAGTTTCCCATCTTTTGCCCACCAGGGCCTGAGGGCAAGGAGAAGAGAGAAGGAAATCTTACCGATGGGAAGTGCTGGGAGTTATCCCTGTCCTTGCAGGAGGAATAGGAGAAGTGAGGGTTCCCCTCTCTGCTGGAGGTCAAGTCCTCACCAATCCCTTCTACCCTCGCACGGGGTGGAGGGGACACGTGGGACCCTGCTGCCCTTTTCTTCTGAGCAAAGCTCTAGCTCAGGAACTTCTTGCTATTCCCAGAATATTGCCATTTTCACCTGAAATGGCCTGAAAACAGAACAATGCAGGAAAGAGTGGACATGGCAGGGGCCTCTTCCATCCATAAAATGGGCTGGGTGGTGGTGGGAGATGGGGAGGAGCAGGGGCTGGCGGAGGCATGGAAGAAAATCAGAAAACACTCATGCTGTTGGCAAAGGGCACTGTTTGGCCAGGGGAGACCTGGAGAGATCCTTGGAGACCATCAACATGACCACAGCGCAGCCAGAAATAAAATGCAACTAAGGGGGATAAGAGGGAATCTCATTCCTACAAAGGCAAGCGGACTAACCTCATCGATGCAAGGGAACTGCTGAGTAAGGAGCAAATGAGTAAATGGCAAGAACCTGAGAACAAGGCTGAAGAAAGGCAAAATTATTCTCCCTACCCTGTCGTCAGATGTTGCAGTTGACCGATGCTGGTGAAAGCCACCCAAAAACCTTCTTGGATAACAAAAGGCAGCACAGGTGATTGTGAAGGACATCAGATGAGACAGCTGAGAGATCCAAGCCCAGAAATGTGTCTCCTGTTAAGCAAAATCTACATGTACCTCTTGCATGGAGCTACGTAATGAAGTACTTTCTTTTGTATAGAAGAATAAAACAAACTAATTCTCATTTGTTTGGCTTTTTGTACTGAAGTAGTCTTTGTACTTTGCATGATGTCAGATATGAAGAAATTTTTTGTAGTTTTACACTGCCTTCTACTGAGGATTGCAAAACTTACACCGGTTGGAAAAGCTTTCTGTTTCAAAGGGTGCCACATTTTGCAGAAAATCCAGAGAATGTTCCAAAATAGCATCAAAATAATTATTAACAACTTTTGCTAAAAAAATTTTACAAAATCAAAAGCCAGTTAGACAATGCTTTCAATACACCTCTGCAACATTAAGAAAAGGGCTCATGAGATACTGAAGTGACACAGCCAAATGACGATTTTAGCAACTGAAAAAAAAGTGCTGGTAGTTTGCTTTCCAATTTCCGTTACTTTTCGGTCATACTTTTCTATTTCTTATGATGTTTTTCTCTCCTCTGTTTCTTGCCTGCAAAACAAAATCGGGGAAACCTCCTGGCTGTAGCAGGAACTAGCTGTTCTAGCCAAAGCTCTTGTAGGTGCTAGCAGGGGGTAGCCTAATTTCAGATGCAGGTGTGGTTTTTAAGGTAACCTTTTCTTCTTATTGAAAGTTTACCTCTGTGAGGCAAGATCATTACCTAAGTTGAACAGATGGGAAAATGGAGTCATAGAGAGATCAATTTACCTGGGTAAGATCCCATACCAAATTGGAGAGAGAGAGAGACCTGGGAATAAATTGCAGACCTTGTGACACCAAAGCCTTTGTGCTAACTCAAGACCCCTCTTCTTCCCCCAGCTAATGAATCGGTGATTAACAAAGGCTGCTCCGTTTCTGACAGTTTAATTGGCGATTTCTACTTTACACTTCGGTTTGCTTTGGCTTTTTTAATCTTTATGAGGCAACCCTTGCAAAGAGAGGAAGCAAACAGAAAATAAATCTTGGAGCGAGTAAGCCCTCGTGCCATAAAAGCGCAATGAACAGATCTTATTTGCCAGAAAATATTTATCTGACCAATAACATTTGCAGTTAGTCCCAGCCAATTGCTTTAATAACAAACACCCAAATTACATTTAATATGAAAACATTTAAAATGGGCTCAGCATCTTCTAAATAAACATAGCACTAGTCATAATGGTGCTCTGCTAGAGCCAAAGGCTCAGTGTTACTTGATTTATTGTTTAACTCGAGTCTAATTGCTGCGTATCTGATGTCTCTGGGAGCACAGGCTTCTATTGCTTGTCTGAACACAATTTCCTTTTCATTACTGAAGCACATCAGGAATAAACCCCAGCTCTCCTGATACCCTGTCCAGGGCGGTCACCACAAGACTATTAAGCCTCAGCTAAGAAGACTGAAGTGCTTGATTAATTCACTCCATAATGGTTGCCCGTTTCCCCTCCGTACGCAGTGGTGGCCTGGTTTCTGAGCACCCTGTGGTCTGCATGGTTTGCTCCAAGCAATGTCTCGGTGAAGTCTAGCTGTGTTTGCATGGGGCCATACAGACCCAGAGCCGCTAGAGACCAGCTCCAAAAAGGGCAGGAGAGCCTGGAAGTGGCCCATTGATGGGACTCAGCAGTCCTTACTCGCTGCTATTTGGAATGGGAGAGTCTTGTGTGTTGATGCCTGCTTTGAGGACTCTGTCTTTCACCTAGTGGCTGTAACAGACCTTGCAGACACACGTGAGGCTGTAGGATAAGTGGCATTAATACTTCTCCCACAAAAAAAAAAGAGGTGAGAAGCTCAAATTCATACATCCTGAGGGAGGTCTCAAACCACAGAGCCCCTGCATGAAAAGGGTGAAGGTTTCACCTACTAGCTGTGGCTTCAAAAATCCTCCCCTTGCTCAACTTTTCATCCCCTGCTCCATTTTTTTCAGGAAAGGATGGAGGTGCCTGCCTCCAGGCAGCGTGCTGATTCCTAGAAAGTCAGCATTAAACATCCCCACTTTGGGTATAGCTCTAACCTGGCTGACACTACCTCAGAGCTAGTATTTGCAGGCATGATGTGGGACTTGCACTGTAGCACCTTTTCCCCATGACCACCTTGACTCCTGGAAGTGGGAAGCAGGAGATATTTTGTCTCTGAAGACTGATCAACCCCATCAATGGCTCAACTACCAGCAAAACCAGTACTTGTTGGTTATTGTAATTGCAGTTTCTGCAGCTCTGTAGCGTTGTTGCAATCTTTGGGCTACGGAAAACCAGGTGCCTGTTTTTAAGATGAGGAAGGATGGGTTTATGCTCAGATCTGTTCTCTCCCACCCATTTCTCAGTGACATTTTGCCTTGCAGGATCCTTCTATCCTCACCTATGACCTGAATTTGGTCATAACACAATATATGGGATATTGGGATAACAATTCTGTCTCTCCTGGGAGGACTGAATTGTAACTCGTTAAACTCTGAGAGGCAAATATAGACTTTGGACGTAACACATAAGTCAACTCTTGCTAAGGTGATACTTTTTACAATGACTCCTTGGGCTTGTTTTATTTAAAAAAGGCGGAGAAATTCTATTCAGATTAGTTATAGCGGCATATACCACCAGTCAGATAGGATACACAGCAATTAAGCTATACAACAAACTGACTAATGTTTGGGTTTTGGCTTTGCAGAAACACTAGGATGGTGACTGCAATCTTTGTTTATAAGATTTTGAGTACATTGAAAACATTTTCAGATGAAGTGTGTTGGAAGGGTTGTTATTAAAGCAATTGAACAGGCTTAAATACAATCATGGTTGGTCAAATGCATATTTTCAGGCAAAACAAGAGTTTCCGCGGCCGTTCTCATGGGAGGCTGCACAGGAGAAAGAGAGGAAATAACACTCAAATGCCCCATGGTCCCTGATGTTTGCAGTATCACTGCTAAGGTGCAGGATGCAACTAAACTGTGCTTCCAAAATAGGTACAAACACCTGCAAGGAGTTGACTGCATTCATACATTATCCTTTGCACATTCAAGCTGTAACGAGGGAAACGAATGATAAAAGGATCCCATGTGCCTTGTCTGAAAATTGCTCGGGAGCCACCACTGTGGATGGGGAGCACATCCTCACCGCTGTCCCACCGCACCGGGGGTGGTAGGGCTGTGCTGCTCTCCACGGACCGTGGCTTGGATGCACCCATCCGATGGGTGCATGGGCGGAGTGGGGGTTGCACATTCCCAGTGGGTTCGGACCGTCTCGGAGGGCAGTGAGGCTATTTCCCCACTGCAGCTCAGGCTCCTCGTTTAGAGCAATGCTAATTTTCCCATCCCCCGGCTCACAGGCAGACACTTCTTCCCCTCCTCCTCATTCCAGAGGCAGCTGCCTTTCCGCAGTGACAGTGACCTTATGATCTGAGAGCGCAAGGTTGCCAAATCTAGTGATAGATGATGTTTTTCTGAAAACCTGCTCTTCTGGCCTGATTCCAGAAGATGGAGGAGAAGAGAACCCAACTCTATGCATTTTACTAATTCCATTATTTTAAGGCAGTCTTAATATTTTTGAGCCTTAGCACTTTAAAAACAGAGTGTACTTTGCTGGTTAGGGTCAAGGGAGTAGTCTGATATATTGGCTTAAACTTTTTACTGTCTGGTGATGAACACTTGCATATGGAAGACCCTGTCCTAGTCCTTTTATAGTGCCAGTAACCAGTTTTCGTATAGTTTCACTGGTCCTTGTTTCATGAGGGACCGCTGTGCTTGGTGGGTTCAAAAAGCTCAGCTGCCAACTTCATGTGAAGTGAGGACAGAAATGAATGGGACATAAATGAGAGGAAAATGGACAAAGCCAATAGTTAAGGGGTCACGGTGGCAACTCCTTTGCAGGAGGGAAAAAAATTAATTAATGCTCTTTCTCCATAATTTGCTTGGAAACACAGACTGAAAAGCTGACCTGGGTGGTCTTGTTTCAAAGGAGTTAAAGGAAAAATGTTTGCTTTGTGCAGAGGGGCCTGGAGAAATAGGCACAAGTTTTTCCTGTCCCAAGCTGGAGACAGGAGTCAAGTGTGGGAACAAGTGCTGGGAGGCAGGGAGGTGGGCAGAAAACGGGAAAAATGCTGCCTGTAAAACCGACCCCAGAAATCAGCAGTGCTGACATCAGTTAAGAGGGCAAGTGGTTAGCAGGGGCTGGTAGCGGGTTTTGTGCTGCTGATGACACGACACACTGGCTGCGTGTCCCAGCGACTGGGCTGGGGCAACCCTTCTGCCAGGGCAGAGCCGTGCAGCCTCACTTGCCAACCCAAGCGAATTGAACTGGTAAAACACATTCATTAACAAAAATGCTACTGCTGTTGTCACTCTGAATAATAATTGATAATGGCAAAGCTCCCAACACCTCCCAGTGCCCTATTTGTACACAGGTCTTCCCCTATTTTGTAATCACTGTTTTCATCCTTTTCCCTTTTTATGGTTATTATTATTATTACTGGAATTATTACTGTGCAAACAGTGTCTTTCTATGCGATGAAGTTACAATTTCACTCCTAGATGGCAGTATAAATTATTACATGGGCTACCCTATAATCTTTGGTCATGTTCTACGGCAAGGTAATTGATTCCCAAGTCACTAAAGCTAACTAACATGACTGTAAATCTAATGCTTGAGCAGTGTTTGCTATTAAAAAGTCAACATCTACGATAGTTACTACACTGCAATTACTGGGAAAATGCTGATTTGCTCTAGACTTGGAGCAGGGAATAATTGTAGCCTCTCTTGAGACCTTGAGTGTGATAATTGGTGGCGAATGGTGGGTTTTTCCAGTGGTGATCACATAGGTTGTCTCTCTGAACACTTATTCCCACAGCCTCCATCACATTCCTGCAGCCGCCAGTGCTGGGCTCGGTACTTCTGCCTGCATGTGGCCAAAATAAATAAACCCTCTAGGAAGAGCACACAGACTCAGATTTTGAGCTGGTGCAGGCCTTCAGTAAAGTCCGAGGATTGTGCCAATACACCCCACAGAAACCTGCCCCCTTCCCCTTCCGCTTCCCAAGTCAAGTGAGAAATCTTATGACTTCTGAATTCAGGCCTCTTGGCTAGAGCCTGCCTAGAAACATGAAGGTTTTTCAAGCCACGTCACTAGATTTTTAACTTTCATGGATGATACATTGGATATGTGTGAAGTGTGCTCTAGCATTTGATTCTTTAGAGCAACTGGGGCAGCGTGCAGTAGCCACTGGTTTGCTCGTCAACCCTGCAGGAGGAGCTCTGGAGGTCAAGATGTGGCTGGCCTCTGGCCTGTTGGCTTTCCATGGCACCACATCCATGGGAATGGGGAGAAGTCTACAAGGCTTCTCCTGAGAAGAAGAACAGCAAGTCTCAAGGTTTCAGATAGTTATTTCAGCCAAAATTCAGATAGCACCCAGAACTGGAGAGTGAAGACCCCAAAACAGGCCATTCTGCTCCTGTCAGGGAAGGAAAGCACAACCCTTGAGAGGAGTTGATTTCAATAGCAGCTTTCCAAATATTTTATGTAGGGTTGTGTGAAATATCTGGAGCGAAATCTGGAAGTCATCCCCTTTCAGGGCTTTCACTAGAAGTTCTTTTTCCTGCTGATTTCCCCTTGCAGCAAGACAAGCAAGCCCAAGCAAATAAACAAGGCAATCCATAGGAAATACCCCATTTCCCTCCCATCCTTTTATTCCCTCAAAACAAACTCCTTAAACTGCTGGATGGCTGAAGACAGCTTGCTGCTTGGGACAAACAGAAATGAGAAGCTGCCACCTGCTTTGATGCAAAAATCAGCTTTTTTTTTTTTGCCAAACTAGTGAAGACAACTGATTTCTGCATTACCAAGTGGCCAGGGACAAAATCACGTAAATGATGGTGCAGGACTATAAATGTTGTTTTTATACAGTCCCTGGCAGAAAAAGCGAATAATAGTAATAACAAGAACAATAATAACAACAACAACTTAGGAAAAATGATTCATTTAACCCTACAGTTGAATACTAATGAGCGTGCAAGTTAAACACCAGTGTCTTCCTCGCTGTTAGTGCCACATGGGCAGAACTCATTGTGCATGCCATGGATGCCAGCACGGACGCGGGCTCCCCGCGGCAGCTGCCCGCAGGCTGCCTGCATGGGGACACCTTCCCTCCTCGCAGCATGTGCCCCCCAAACTGTGATAACTGAGGGTGGACGCTTCAAAACGATCCTAATGAGCAGAAGTAGAAAAACGGCCTGGAGGAAAGGAAGAGAAAGAAGAAGGGGGAAAAGATCCCACCAAAAGAAAGCCAGATGTAAGGAATACTTTTTTAAATGAGTCCGTTTAGCGGTGACTGTGTTTATATTGCAACTGAGCAGCATTTTACTTGTGCGGCTGTTCATACATCATTGTGCTAACGAGGTAATTAGTAACTAGGTGCCTGTATACGGCAAGATGCTTTATTTCCACTGAACGACCCAAACCCTCTAAAAATAAGGTTTGAAACCCAAAACCAAACAGCTGGGGTGCTTTGGGAATAGCGGTAAGAGAAGGAAAGCGAGCACTGGGTTCGGCCCTGTCCCCCCGGGAGCTGGCGGGGGTTTTGCAAAGTGCCTTTTCTCGGCTTTCCTGTGCCTCTGGACCGACACATGAGCCTGCGTTCGCTTTGCTCCTGCCGGGCAAGTGCGAGAGGAGCAGGAAGAGGCCCCTGCCCTGCCTCGGCCCTGGGAAACAAAAGAAAAAAGGAGTCTGCATTTACCCCTGATCATCCTGCAATTGTCTGGGCCCAAACGGAGCACCGCGACCTGCTCTCTGACCACCCTGCCCTGCCACACCGACCAAAAATCCCCCCAAAACCGAGCAATTCATGGCAGGATCGATGCCCAGCTGGCGCACGCAGCGCGAATGAGGGGCGGGGTGCTTACGGCAGGACTGAAATGTTAAATACCTCCAGCATGCTAATTTATTTATGACTTCTTCAGCCTACAGTAACTACAAGCAATAATTGGGTTGTGTTCAGCATAGCCGGATTGATTCGCTACTTAATAATAAAAGCAGGTCCTCTGTTGATAACGGCATCCCTAGAAACGAGGCGGGCGGGTGAAAAATGCATTCAAGGCGCAACGCTAACTCCGGCAGCTCACGTGGCCCTCGGTGTGGAGCAGGATCTTTGCCAGATGCAAATTTTGTACTCGCGACTGTTGAAACATGCCCTTTGTGGCCTCCTGCGCCTTCGATGAAGTATTTACCAACTTTGGCAGGGCTGTTATTTAGCGTTTTGACAAAGGACAGCGAACGCAGCGTATTTTTCCATAGTTTTCTGAAGGTCGTGGCTAACCCCCAGTGCAATCTGCAGTCGCCTCTGGTTGCCTCTGAGTGAAAAGTGGCATTTAGACTTAATTACAGAGCAGCACAGGCAAGCTGGACTACCCAAACCCCCTTCTTCATCTGAAGCCAGCAGAGCGACATAAATATGACAAACCTAGCCCCTGCTGATGGGCGTTCATGCAGACGGGGCTGCTTCTCTAGCGCTGCTCCTTCTGCCTCACCAGCAGCTCAGGCGATGGGCTGGGAGCAGGTGACTTGTGCCCTGCTGCTCCCTTCTTCAACCAAATGCCCTGTCTCTACTGGCAGCAGCTTAAGGACCAGAATTATGGCTACAGCATCTGTAAGATGTGCTTAAGGATGCCAGCCCGCTCCCGAGGCATAAATGTAACCTGGCTTTCCCTGGGCTTTGCCTTTTTTGAGCAACCATGATGCTCTTGCTCTTCCCTGAGCTCATGGCCATGAAGCCACCTGAGGTTTCCTGGAGGGGTGATACCTCCTAGGATGGCTGTGCCTCAAATCACTCCAAAAAGTGCTTGAGACTGCTTTGCATCCAGCATTGGCTGGAGGAGCTGACCCTGCATTTTGGATGCTGCGTGGGCACGGAAGATGCTTGTGAAAGGGCATGTTTGCTCCTGTGCTACAGCAGTTGATGAACCTACAGGAGCCACAGGCACAGCCCTGTGAAGGCATGGGCACAGCCAGGGATGCTGATGCCCAGGGTTTCTCCTACTCCCCTCTGCTCATCCACCCTGGCTGCAAAAAGACCCCATTGCAAGGAAGAGATGGCGAGGGAGGGATCCGGGCAAGGTGAGGAGATGCTCTCAGCAGTGCCCTCCCCGCCAAGCGCAGCAGAGTGCAGGAGGCACGGGGCCACCTCGGCTCCCTGTGGAGCACCCAGCTGGTGGCCAGGCCGTTGTGCTTCCTCCATGGAGGAACTTGGTGGCTGTGGCTGTCCCTGCACACCCATCCGAGCACACAGGTGCCCCTGGCCATGTGCAAGCTGCCTGCCAAGCCCTGCCAGGACAGGCTTCAGGAGAGCAAAGAGGAGCACTTGGTTATTCAAATGAACATTTTAGGAACAAAGTCAGTTCAGGATGCCACCTCCACTTGAAGGATTGCCCGACTTTGTGTGCGAATAAGAAAAAAGCAGAATGCTTCAGGCATGCATGCTGAGGAAAGCAAGAGTTTGATGGGAATGAGAGCATCGCCCAGCTCATTGCCTGTCTGTCAGGAGCTTTTATAGATGTGGCTGCTCTGGGCAAGAGCAAGGAGCGCAGGCTCACCTGTGTTGAAAATGCACAGAACTTGTGCCCTCCATCGTCCTGCACCTGCAAAATGCTCAGAGCAGACCCAGCTCCGCAGTCACGCAGGATGGGATCCACATCTGGTACCTTTGCACTTTGCTGGACCCCGCTGTAAGATATGCAATGTAGTAAAATAAAAATACAGCCATCGTGTAGGTAGTGACCCGTAGTGAGGTTGCTGTTGTGCTCGGTATGGCAGACGCAAGGTGCTGTCAGCAGAGGAGAAGCTGTCAAAATCAGTTTGCAAAAGCATGAATTTAGAGAACATTTGCACTTCTCTTTCTGTTATGTGATTTTGAAAAGATGCCTTGCTCTAGTAATTGGCTTATCATTATAATTCTATAATTATGATTTATAATTATCGACAGACAGCTTGAGGAGCAAGAAGGGGTGAAAGCAAGACTCCTGCTGAACTTGGTAGGTTTTGGCTGGGAAATCAGTTAAGGGAGCCCTGAATGTCCCCATGTCTAATGTGGGGACATACTGTCACATCTCATGCAAAATGTTTGGTGCCTAATGCTGCCCTGGGGCACCGCCGAGAGAGTTTGTGGCTGAACGTCAAACACCATTAGGTGCACAGAGGGCAGGTCTTGGTTCAGCCCAGATGGAGACTCAGGGTTGCAGCGACCTTGAGGCAACTCATTCGGGGGTGATGTGCCAGTAAACTGGGTGAAGCCCAGCTGCTGAGAGACCGACCACTTTTTTGAAGTGTTTGAACTGGCTTTTTTTCCCACTTGGACTGGTATCTCCATTCTTGGCACAACAAGAAGTGTCCTAACTCAGAACCCACCTTCCCCTCCTTGAATGTGCACACAGAATAAAACCAAAGTTCGCTGCAAGAAGGCTGGCAGTTTGCTTGTTTTATGGGCTCTTTCCCATACATATGCATATTCTTATGTGCAAATTTAATGTATTGTTGTTGCTCTAATGATGGATGTGTTTCAGTGAGAACCAGGGCTAGTGGATGGCTGTGCTGAAGCAATTTTGAAGGCAAACCTGAAGGTGCTGCGCATTATGTACCATCACAGTTTAATCAGACTTTATGCATCTGAGATGACTAGAATTACTGCAACAGATTGTGTTTAGGGCGTTTGAAGTTGTGGGACTGCTCCTTCCCTGCCCTCTACATCGTTAAATGGAGGTGAGTAATGAAAAGCAGGCAGCGATGTGGGAGAAGCCCATCCTGGTGAGCATCACATGGAGCTTGCACCACCGGCCGCACGGGGATGAATGGGATGCAGTGGCCGTTCTGCTGGAACTTAGTTCAAGAGACCATGGAGCAGGAGAGTAGGATGGGATTCCTCTAGTCCCATCATATTCATTGCTCTCCCCTGAGGTGGATGGGAGATCCCTAGTCTCCTCCCAGTATTTTGGGGACCACGTGCTGCGCCCTTTTCATTTGGTTCCCACCAGTATAACAGGGACATCACTGAAGTCCTGCCAGGGTCAGGGAGCGGGGTGTCTGTCCCCATCCCCACCTTGGTTATCCTCGGTCCTGAAGGAACAAGGGAGAAACCCCCAATCACAGAATCACAGAATCATTTGGTTGGAAAAGGCCTTTAAGATCATTGAGTCCAACCGTACCTGTCCACTACTAAACCATGTCCCTAAGCACCTCGTCTACCTGTCTTTTAAATACCTCCAGGGATGGGGACTCCACCACTTCCCTCAGCAGCCTGTTCCAATGCTTGACAACCCTCTCCGTGAAGAAGTTTTTCCTCATATCTAATCTAAACCTCCCCTGGCGCAACTTGAGGCCATTGCCTCTCGTCCTATCACTTGCTACTTGGGAGAAGAGACCAACACCCACCTCGCTACAACCTCCTTTCAGGTAGTTGTAGAGGGCGATAAGGTCTCCCCTCAGCCTCCTCATCTCCAGGCTAAACAACGCCAGGTCCCTCAGCCACTCCCAAGAGGAAAGCTCCAGATTATTCACCGAATGACAGCATGTCACCAAATAAATAAACAAAGCAGGAAAAGCAGGTCATGCCTGTCATCCTCAGCGCGAATCCCCTCTGATGCTGACAGCCCTCATGTTTCACAATTTGTGCAGCTCGTTCCCTTTCCTTGCGGGATAATTAGCAGCCAGGCTGGGTGACATCTGACCGGGGTCTCTGCCCCAGGGTCACCCACACTGGGTGACAGATGTCCTGCCTGTCCCCGAGGAGGACCCTTCCCCAGATGATGTAGGGGTCTTTTGCTGTGCGCCACCTTTCCCCTGCTTTATTGGTCAGGGTGGAAGGAGATGGGGAGGTCAAGCGGAAATGCTATCTCAGTGTTAAAAACACAGGTAAAAGCTTATACCTTGATGGACAAGGCTATGGGTTATGTGCATAGCCCTACCACTAAATCTCTGATTTTTGGGGAATTAAAGCAAGGCCCAACTCATGACATAACTATGCATCCTAGCGGAGTACAGTCTTCTGACTCAGCCTTGAACTCAATGGGATCCTCCTGAGCATCTGTCTTCACCTCGCGTTTCACCTTCACCTTTGGAAATACATCACTCTTGCTCTAAAAATGAGAATCTCCTGGTCTGCACAAAGCAGGGTCTTCGACGGGGAACGAGCTGAACTGCATAAATCTAATCTCCTTTCGCCACGGGTACCTCGAACAAGGTGTGAGGATGGACACAGCCCTTTCCTGGTCAGCAGGCACGTTTAATGCTGTCTGCATGGTCAGCCCCTGGGCAAAGGTGCTGTTTTGGTAAACTGGAAAAATGTTGATGAAAGTAGGTTTTTGGCAGAGAAAGCACTCATGCCAAAATGCCCTGCAAACTCATGTTTTGCTAAAAGTCGTACTGGGGGGTGAAAAAGTGGGAAAATTCCTAACAATCTATTTTGACTTTCCCTAAAAAATAATAAAAAAAAATCTTTACTTTGCAATTTTTTTTAAAGCTTAGGAGGAACATGTAATATAAATACTGTCACAGTAAGAGCAATGTGTTTCAATTGTTCCAAACATTTGGTGGTGAATTTTAAAACCTGAAATGCCTTATACCAGGCAGGGCCCAGGATAAAGACAAAGCAAGAAACCCTCCGAGAATGAGAATTTCATTTCTTCCATCTCCTCTTTCTGTGGCCTAATCTCGGGAGGGTCAGCTGTGTTTTGCAGTAGCTGGGTCTTTCCATTCTTGATCACAAACCATCTCAGCCTCGGGACGATGCACAGCCTCCCCACACAGCTCCGCTGCTGACCACCTAGCACGGGGCAGCTGGGTGATAGAACTCCAGTAGTCTGACCCAAAATCAGTTTTGTTCTGCAGATTTGAATATTTTGAAATATTTTAGATTTTATACATGCTCCCCCGGTCTGTGTACGTTATACATTCTTATCCTTGTATAAGAATAACATATTCTTTTTCTCTGTATAGGAGACAAACTTAAAACCACAGCTACAGGGCTTGATTTTTCAGCTCAGATAGCAAATGCAATAGCATTGCTGAGGACGACCGATCCAACGCGTGCCGCTGGCTATGTTGATGGCCATCGCAACAGGGGTGCCAGCTGCATCATTACAATACCCTCTGGCAGCAGATCAGCAGCTGCAAGAGTGTGCAGGATTAGTAATAAATCAAACGCATCCTGTGAACGTTGTTGCAGGATATGATTAATTTTCACGTATGCCAATAACACAGTGAGCCAGCTCCTCTGTTAGTATAAAGCTGCCTAATTCTTTACTTCAGGAGTTGGCTTGGTATATGCGCACTTGAGACTCACAGCCAGTTTGCCCATATCAGCACATATTGCATCGGCTTCTGTGTCCAAGGTCAGATCCTGGTAAAATTTGCAATTTACAGCGAGGAAAAGTTTGCCTTGCAGCAATGGATGGAGATTAATAGGAGTTGTTTTGCATGCTAACCATCGCATTTCAGGAAAACATACAAGATTAGTAGATCCAGAGAAAAGGGAACTTGCATGGGTCCAAGCAACAAATCCAAGAGCCAGAAGAGACCACAGTGGGCAAAGCCACCAGACAAATGTGCAGACTGAAGTAAATGACATTGTATTTCCAACACCCGTTGCAACATGCCAGGGAACGTGTAAGGGGATGGAGACTCCTCCGCCTCTGCTCCTCACCCTGGTGCCTAGGAGCCCATATAACACCATGCCTGTGGAAGCAGCTGACCTGACCCAGCTCTCCCTCAGTCCCGTATAAATCAGCAGTAAACCCACTGTCCTAATTCACATTTACCCTTGCATAACCATGGACAGGATAATATTTCCCCATTTATCATCCCTCCATCCTTTCCCCAGACCGACTTCAGCCCTGCAAAGCGAATGGGGCTGGTGTAGTCCACTGTAGCTGAAACATCCCAGGTGGGAGGGAAGATCCTAATATGTCTCTGCAGAAACTCATCTTCCTCCTCACCATCATGAATGGCTGAAAGAAGACAAGAGAGAAAGAGCCGCTCCTGGAGACCTGCGGGGTGGAAAACCTATTGTTTGAGGAGCAGCTCTGCTAGGCAGTGTTCAGGCTGTGTTTTCCTGGTGCTTGGGAGGAGCATGTCTCGTAATGACATGGTGATGTCCCCCCTGATTTGTTGGCCTTTGCAGTGTTTGGAGTTCCTGGTGACTCCATTGTGAAGGGCCCTATTCACTCAGGCGTGTTTACCCAGCTGTGGGAGCTTCTCTGGGGCTGCTGCGCTCAGGAGCCAGGCGCAGCACCGCAGATTGTGGGGGAAAAAAAAAGCAATAAGCTCAAGGAGGATAAGCCTAGGAAGAAATCCTGCTGGAAATGCTGTATTTACCATGTGATGGCCATGTGCGTGCGATGGCCTCAGCCCTTGGCTGGCAGTGAGCGGGTGCTCCTGTTGGAAGCAGCGTGCTCAGTGGCTGTGCATTGCCTTTTCAGGACGGAATCATGCTGGTGCCCCCGACAAATATGCTATTTTTTGCACTCAGGTGATTTAGCAAATATTAGTGACTGAAGGAGGTGCAGCAGTGGGGCTTGGGTTCCCAGCCAGTGTTTAGAGGAAGACCTCTACTGAAGTCAGGAAAGGGGTATTGATTTAAACCCTCCGAGAAACATATCAGCTTGCCTGGTGTACAAGCAAGAGACTACCTATCAAGTAGTGAAGCTTCTAGCCAAGGTCCAGAAGAGGGCCTGAATATCCTTTCCCTGGGGAGCCTTTTCCTGAGTAAGAGGAAGAAAAGGCTGCCCTAACCCTAACCCTAACCCTAACACTAACCCTATGCATACATCCCCTCCTGTCTGTTCACACAAAGCACAGAGCACAGTGGTGGCCCCAGCCCCTTCCAGCCCCACTGTAACTCATGCAAACATTTCAGGCTGTGTGCAGAAGCCTTAGATGTGCGTGGGGCCTCGCAGGGAGGTGCAGTGCTCTTTTGCTGCCTCCCACCAGCTGCAGGACGGTACCCAGACACCGAGTCGCCTCTGCTCACTCACCCACACACGGAGACTGAGAGGAGCCTTTTAGCGCCCGCTCAAGAACATGTGTAAGTGGACCTTAACGAGGAGAAGAAATCAAATCCTTTTAAGCCCAGCTGCTTGAATCGTGGGTAAATCTGTGGGCTGGAGTATGGGGAAATTCTACAGGTCTGGATTTCTTCTAATTCACTTTGCTCTATGCGATCCCACCGTTGCCAAAAGGTGACAGAATTCCCATCTCGGTGCTGGGCTTGCCTCAGATAGCCACGGAGAGAGAAACACCACCCATGTACGGTAACTGCTTTCTCTTAAAAGAGAGAGCAAGGGAGAGGAGCAGCAAGAATAATAAAAAAGGACAAAGACACGCTGAGCCTCTAAGGCTTATAAAAAGCAGCTTAGCCTTCAATAAGCAATTCTTTGAAAAGAAATTAATGGAAAAGGTTACAAGCCTTCTCTTGAGCAGAGCCAGCCACACAGCTCTTTCACATCGTTACTACAAACGGAACAAGTCCGTGGCATTTCTTTTCATTTCAGATGCCCTGAAAGGCTGCATTACTCACTGGACCTTGCATTTTTCCTTTCCCCGTTCGCACAATGCACTGAGGAATTCCTCGTGGGTGATTCAGCGGGCGATTCAAGCCGAGCCCAACCTGCACGCCCCACGTAGCAAACAAAACGGTGTCCGCTGGCAGTCGCTCGCCGGACACAAGAAGCCCTGTCTACCACAGCCCGAGTCTGCTTTGCAAAAAGGAAACCACACAAAGGAGGAAAAATGCTCAGGGTTGCTCGAACAGTGCTGTCCCTTCACCCGCGGGAGATGGTAGCACACGTGGCACGTCTGGGAAATAGGATTAAAGATCCGATGGGGAAACGGACCCTGAATTTTGCAAATGTGGGGTTGCCCTTCTTATGTAGCTGGGCTCTGTCACTAGGTGGTACTGTGAATCACAGCTTCGTGCCTTCCCCTAATTCCTCGCTCTTGTGTTTGTCCATCTCCTGGGTTAGATGTTTTGCTGGTAAATATTGTGCTTTGAGAGAGGGAACCTGTTGTCCAAGTCCTCTCGTGTACTCCTGACTTCACACACTTTTATTGCTGAAGGCAATTAAAGACTTCTGACTCAGCTAATGTTCAGTGCTGGTGCCTGGTTTGGGTTTCTGCTGTCAAACAGCACATGTTTAATGCTGCATCGCTGAGCCATTTGGGGATGGGTTATGACATTTTTCATCTCCAGATGCTCAGGCTCATGGAAGGGAAGGAAAACCCAAACAAACCAGGGATGGTTCTATAAAAATGGGGAAGGAAAAAGGATCTTTGATTCTTTTTGTAGTTAAACCTTTAGCTCTTTGAAAGAGCTTTATCAGTCCTACCACTGCCTGAGAATGGGCAACAAAGAGGTTTGCTGGATTTTCACTGCTCTTCTTTGGATTTCTGGCAAAAATCCAAACTCAAGAGATTCAAAAGAACCTGGAAAGGGGAACTTTGCTTGCTTGTGCAAGAAAGCCTGAGCACCCCAGGCCATTGGCCAGTTGCAGCGGGCTGCCCTGCCTCGTCGGCAGTGCCACATCGCACACCTACCCCTGCTTTCATGCCAGGCCCTGCTGTGCATGTTTTGTGCAGAGAAAAAGGTTGTTAATCCAGCTCCACCTCCCGATGTATGGTCTCAACCCTGTACAGTGACTTTCACTTCTACCAGCCCACGGTGTGGAAGCCATTTGTAAGATGAGAGCCCGTGACGCAGGCTGTATTGCCTGTATGAACTCAGTGCTGAACGCCTTTGTGGCCTCTCAATACTTAAAGGGGGCCTATAGGAAAGATGGGGACAGTCTTTTTAGCAAGGCCTGTTGTGACAGGACAAGGGGTAATGGTTTTAAGCTAAAGGAGGGTGGATTCAGACTAGATATAAGGAAGAAATTTTTTACACTGAGGGTGGTGAAGCACTGGCACAGGTTGCCCAGAGAGGTAGTGGCGGCCCCATCCCTGGAAACATTCAAGGTCAGGTTGGACGGGGCTCTGAGCAACCTGATCTGGTTAAAGATGTCGCTGCTCACTGCAGGGGGGTTGGACTAGATGACCTCTAAAGGTCCCTTCCAACCCAAAGCATTCTATGATTCTGATTCTATGATGCAGACTGTATTGCCCATATGAACTCTGCTGAATGACTGCGCTCTCCCATTAAGATATCTGTTTATTGTGCATATTGCAGCATGTATAAAAAACTTGGCTGAAGCCTCTTGTGAAGTGCACCATTACAAACTCAGATCGTCCCAAAGCAGGTCTGAACAACGGGAGGAGGAAACACCGACACCCAGGAGGCAAAGCTCACGCAAGATCCCAAGGTCCTACAGGTCCCTGGCAAAGCTGGGTGCAGAGGCCAGTGTCCTTGTCTCAGGGCAGGACAACAGACCCAAGGCACATTTCACCTGTTAAATTAGCATTACTAATTTCTGTCTTTTCCCTCCTCCCTCCAAAGTGAAGCAGCTTACCCAGAACTTCCCAGCACTCAACTACTCCCAAAAGCCTCTTCCAGTCCAAAACAGCACCAGAAGAACAGCTTTGCCCCAGTCTGTCTCCAGACTTCACACTGCTGCAATGGTACTAATTGAAAACTCCCTTTATTTTCGTAGCTACAAAACTCAAATGGTCAGTCATTCTGCAGATTTCCCAAAATGCCAAATGGCCCAGCAAAACCCTTTCAGAGCATTTTTTCTGAGTGTGTTTCATTTTGCATTGAGGCCTTCTGGGTACTTTGACATAAAAAGGAAGACCATATTGATGGGTGATCAAAATTAGTTCAGCAATGACTAAGATAGGAGTCTTCAAATAACTGCTCCTGCGCTCCACAGCTGCTGCAGTACAATGCTCAATCACTCGGCTGCACTCACTCCTGGGGTGCACCACGGGCACCCGAAGCAGCGCTTGGCATCCTAAGCGGCATTTGGGGTTTGCCTCAGAGGAGCTAGGAGCAGCATCATCTGCAAGCACTTTAATTTGCTTATGAACAGGAGATAGGGTAGAAATGGGCGTGCAACTCCTGGCAAGAACAGCCAGAGCAAAAAAATACTGAAAAGCAAGGGGAGAAACAGCAGATGGGAGGGAAGCTGGTCTGCCTGAATTTGTAAGAAGGCAGATACATGGTATTTCAAGGGCAGTGCAGCTCTTCAAGGCCGCAGGCTAGTCATCACTTCGGGTCTATCTCCCTGCCCAGTTCTCATACCAGCCACTCAGACAGGAGACTGGTTGCACCAGGTGCTCTCTTTACATGACCAGAGCAAATAGTGGCTAAGAATGAAAGAGGGAGAGCATGTCCTGGGAAAAGATGCACATGAACAGAAAGCTTTGGAGAAGACCTTTCTTTTGAAAAAACCTTTGGAGAAAATCCCAAGAGGCCATCCAGATACACTCATCCCTGAAACACAACAAACTTGCGAGACACGGGAGCAAATGCCCCACTGAGAAATCTTATGGCTGGCTTATATTAATAGCAATTAATCTCTGGAGACTTGTAAGGTGTCTGGAGCCCTGTTAGAGGAGGGGGAGGCTCTTGAACGACTTCCAGGATAATGAGATCCGCTGGGAAATGTGGAATAAAAAGGGGTGAGGTAAACCCACGGTTATCAGCTCCGACAAAAATTAGCTCTGCCCACCCTTGAGCATTCACAAACCATTTCAACACCGTGCACGCTGTATTCCCTACCGCATTTTCCTGGCCAGGTTTCATTTACTTCCAACCCTCCCAAGTCTGACGCAAGAGGGAGAGGAAGCTCTAATGGCCATCATGCCTTCCCCATCCACAGCTAATGGTTAAGACATTACCCATGTGTATTAATAAATGACAGATGCCGGCCCAGGCTGAAGGTGGAGTGGGTGGGAGATGGTCCTGGGCAATCCCAGACCTCTGCAGGGCAGATGGGTTCATCTCTCATGGTTACCCCCAGCTATCATCAGCACCGGCAGGAGAGACTTCTGATCTACTTTACATATGAACTGTAAGATGAGATGAATCATAGGAATGAGTTTGTGCTTGTTAAAGCATACACAGATAAATGTGTGAATAGTTTCGCTATTATGAAGTGGTGTGGCTGGGAATCACAGCCTCCCGCTCAGGGGACGGCAGTGCAGTACTCCTTGGAGCCAGCATTTATCACCACCACCCAAGGATGGGTCAAGGCTTAATCACTTCTGGTTGGTTTGATGCTCACAAGGGGGATCGTCCTCATGGCTTATCACTGCGACGCGACTGCTTGGCAAAGTCAGCGGCAGCGCTTGAACCTGGGGTTTCCACATCAAGACTAACCCCTTACAAGTGGGTGTAAGCCAGCAGAAGGACAACGTCTTCAGGTCAGGGTGACTCTGAAGCTGCGTGCCCTTTGCTGAAGCTGGATGACGAAGCCCATAGATGGGAAGAGCTTTGGCCAGGAGGTCCCTGCACAAAGGGCTCCGCACCCGTGCTGGGACATCCAGGCGCTGCAGCGTGTGATAATGTAAAACAAAAGCCCCGGCTGCAGCCCACCCCCCCAGTCACACAGACAATGGCTGTTTACACTGGCTCCTTCGCAGGAATTCAGGATTTCAGTCCTGCGCTATATTTAGGCTGCGAAACTACTGATATTTTTTAGGCCATTGGCCTTTGACACACGAGTGTATTTTCTGAGAGGAAAAATTTCGGCTCTTGACTAAGTGGTGGGAAAGTACAACCCCCAGAAATGTTAAATTTTCTGAAACTGAAGCCAGGAGTTAGGAACCGACGAGGGGAGTTTGCATTATAAATACAGTCTGTCAGCTGAGCCAAATGTTTGAGGCAGCCCTGTGTCGGGGACCCTTCGTCTGGGTTAGCAGGACTCGGCTGGCTCCTGACACTTAGGACACCCTGGATATTTACATTTCAGCTTTTACCATAAGAGGAAGAAGAGCTGTTAAGAGCTGATTATCTTGGGACAAAGAGGGAAGAGTTTGAAAATGGGACACAGTCCTTTATTGAAACATATTGTCTGCAAAGCAACATCTGGCGTTTCGCAAAAGGAAGAAAAAAAAAGTTCCACTTCCAGATTCCTGGTCTGAGTGTTGTTACAGGACCGGGATCCAAAGGGAAAAGATTTCTGTGAAAACGGCTTGAATGAAAGAATACCTTTGTAGGAGGTTATGACTGATAAATTACAGGAATGTTTGTGATATGATATAATAGCAGCAATTAAGAGACATTTCAGATGATGAATGCCTGGGAATATGTGACGCAGCAAACTTCCCAGAACGTCCCTTTTCTAAGATGAACAGTGATTCTATTCTTACTTTAATTAGAAATTATCCAACTCCTGTGCTGCTTATTCCCCTTCCTTCTTCCCTGCCTCCTCATCCCAGTGGCTGCTCTGATATAATTTGTCTGGCGCAAACTGTTCCTCATTTGCAGTCTGGTTTTGCAAAACCCCTGATTGATCGCCTGAGGTTTTGCAAAGCTCATCCACTAGCCCTGCTGATACCCAAAGTTGTTGTCTCAGCTGTGGCTACGTACATGAGGACCTGCCTGACTCGAGGCTCCTGTGGCTGTGGGGCTCTAAAGAGTATTAAAAAAACATTAAAAAAAAGAAAAAAGCAGAGGTCAACCCAAGTACAGCAACTTACAGCAACATAAAAATTCCCAGCCCTCAAACAGGTCTCTCTTCATCACGAGCTGCCCCTTTACCAGCATGGAACTGACTGTACAAACGCATTAGGACCCTAAGCACACACAGGTTGAGATCGGACCCCATGGAAGTGGAGCAAAGCAGATTTTCAATGGCTCTAAAACCCACATTCCTGCCCTCCCGGAGCTTCACAAGAGCCCCTTGCGTCCCAGCGGCCGGCAGCTCCGGCAGCACAGTGACCAGCGAGGTTAGCGAGTAATTGCACGCAGCAGGGTTTGCAAGTTATGCAACGCTGCAGACATCGGGTGACTCCTGCCAGGTGCCGGACAGACGCTAATCCCCCATTGGGGTGCCAGATGGAAGTTCACAGCGCGGAGGAATTTGACCTTGGATAACTTTTTGCGTTTGAGACTTAGTACTTGCTGTCATGCGGAGCTCTCCTCCAGGAGCGGGGGCTAGGACCAGCCTGAAACGATGCTTTGTCAGCTGGTTTGGAGTCCCCGGTGGACTCACATGGTTTAAAAAAAATACCTCCCAAACTGAAAGGAGAAGAAGGAAAAAAGGCAGGGTTTGAAATCCCATGACAATTTCCTTCCAGCTTGGCCCCATAAACTTCCAGTTTAGGAAAACAGCCCTCCGTGAGCCCATGTGAACACATGCAGTGCATAGGAGATTTAAATTAAGAGTGTTACAGATGAATCAAAATGAGTGGACACTAAAAATGACTCTTTATATTTAAAATTCAGAAGTAATTCATGTGCAAATGTTGGTAAAAGACTTGCTGTAGCCACTCGCTGGTGCCAAACGTGCGTGGAGTTAATATCCTCCTCAATCCAACCTGGGAGGGATGGAGGGAAGGAAGGAGAGGCAGGACATACCCTGACTTAGTGCCTGCTGGCACTGCGACCTCGATGGCATTAAAAGCCTTTGTTCAGTTCTTTTTTGCTATCACATGAGAGTCATCTTTCAAGTGTGTAATTTGGGCTTGTTTTTTCCCCAAAGCTCCCATGCCCAAGAGCGACTGCTGTTCTCTAAACAATTGGATGCTGTCGGTTGGATGTGGAGAGTGTTTCTGCAAGAGTGTGGATGATTCACGGCAGCATCTCGGATGCAGCTGCAAACACAGTTAGGGCAGAATCGCATCAATGGCACCAGTCAGCTCCACCTTTGCTCCAGGAGAACATCCGAAAGAAATGGCATCCATTGCACAAAGCCTTTGGTGGAGCAACAAAGGCATCTTGCAAACAGAGAAGGAAAAAGCAGGTTTTTCCCATGATCATCTTATTTTACGCAAGAGAAGAAACACATGGAAGCCTGATGGGAGTGGACCTGTTCTGGCGCTACTCTGAGCCATATATTCAGGATGGATTTCTCTTTGAGGGAGAAGGGCTGAATCGAACAAAAATTCTTCAGACAAAACTCCCCGCTAGTTTCAATTACTTTAGAGGATTGAATTGTTCACAAATGTCTCTGGGGAAAGAAAAGCTCTTTACCAAAATAGGTTCCTGGGGGCCTGTCCCATTACAGAGCATGTTGTATCAACTGCAGCCGCTGAAGCTGGATGACTCGAGCTGCAGGGTTGCTGGGCACTCTGTCCTGAAGGCTGCCTACCTTCCAGAGGGCTTCCAGCATTTTCCACTTTAGGACCCAGGCCTTAGATGACATATATTTAATCAGAACGACGTGACTGGGCTCTGCCTCACAGGACTGTGGATGTTTAACACTTTGGCATCTAGTTGGGTTTAGCGGTCTTAGCTCTTTCTGGTTTCAGCACAAGGGGGAAGGCATCTCCGGAGAGTGACTTGTACCAAGACACCCATCTTGGAAGGAACCAGCATAGATGAAATGCCTAATTTATGATAACTAAAGGAACATGAGATGCATCCCATCTCACATTTCAAAACACTGAGGAGAAAATATCTAAGCCTAGGAAGATGCAGTTCAGACCTGGCTTCTGCAAACCCATGGAATCAAACAGTATTTTCCCTGCCTTGCTGGTAGGTGCATTTCTGTTATAAGCAGGGCGAGCTGCTAGGGGTTGTCTCAGTTGAGAGGATTTGCATTCCTTGTGGAGAGGACAGTTTTCATCTCTTGCAGCCAAAAGCAAAGACAGGGGCAGGAACGCCCAAGTCATTAGTGGTGGACTTCAAGAGAGCTCAGCTTTGGGACAGATTCAAATCCATCCCGGGCTGGAAAAAATTCAGCATTGCTTGTGTTTCCTCCTTGGCCGGTGGCCTATATAAGTGGCATTGGCGATCCTAACCCATTTATTAGTGGGCTAGAATTAACACGATGAAAGACTTTGCCCATGTTCATAACCGGGGCAGCCCGACTCCTCTCTCATGAACAGACTAGTACTGGAGATTGAATGTTTCTCACAAGGAGGCAGGTTGGAAAAATCCACATAGGAGTAAACCAATGCCAAGTACGCCTCCCCTTTTAAGAGGCTGCTGCTTTTCTTGAACAAAAGAAAGCTCAGTCATGAGACTTGACCACTCAATCTCCTCCTACCATCCCTAAAAGTTCATGTAAAGACAGATAGGAGGGACAACGTGGATTTAAAGTCTACCTCATTTTCTAGCAGAACTGGACAATTTGCTACAGCACACGGACAGCACTGCAGTGTTGTGTTTGCAAACAATTAGTCAGCCCAAGCCCCAGCCTGGTGCAGCTCCACGTTAGCTTTTGTGCTCGGTGGCACAGCAGCCCCCGAGGTGATTTAATGGTTCAGGTTCAACCATTGCCCAGCAAACGTCTGGTGCCTGTCCCTGCCCTCCAGGAAACCCCTGTGCCTCTTGTCTTGACCCACAGCTGCCTTGGGGCAGTGGAAGGAGAGATGAGACCCCACAAGCTGTCGAGGGGAGTAGGTGTTTGTGACTGTCCAGGAGGCAAAAGGGTTATTGCCCCAAAATTCCCAGGTGTGTAAGCCCTTTGTGCTCCTCTGGTGAGCTCCACCATGAGATTTTACCTTGAATCCTTGGACCTGGGCAAGACATCCCAAGTAGCCCTCTAGCTGTACCTGGACCAGACTGCTATTGCCCTCCTGCCTGATGCAGTGTGGGATGGAGAGCAGCCCTGGGCAGGCTGATCTGGCATGTCCCAGAGTGGGGCTAAGCGCTCATATCTAGCTGGATATTTTGCAGTGTTAACCTTTTGACCTCCTCTTCACCGACATCAATGCTCCATGGGGCTACAGTGGGGCTGGTGGCAGCAGCACAGATCCTACCAGACTGCCCCAGCCCTTGCCAGCTCTAGAAAGGCAGGAGCAGCCTGTATCAAATGCTGAGGGCAATTTTACACTGTGTCATAAAAATACCTGGGGACAGGAACTTATTGAACACCTCTTGTGCTTTCTCCATAGATGCCTCAAGTAGAAACGGCTTGGGGTTCCTCCATGGGCTGATTTTTTTTTTTCCTGTCTGTTTGGATACGTTTTCTGGCAAAGATGAATTTTTAACGTTTGCGTTCTCTCTCCCCTCCTCTGCCTGTCTAACCCTCTTTGCTTCTGCCTGTAACAAAGATGGGGTGAGAAACTCCGCAAGCCAAAATCTCCCGAGCGGCTTTCGGAAACATGTGAGGCTCATTAGCCCTTTCTGCAACTCTGGGGCTTTCGGGTGGAGGGTTATTTTCCTCTTTTTTTGTGATTCATGTCGGTTGCTGTTGTTTTTTTTTTAAGGGAAGCAGTTCAAGTCTCATAAATGCTTAAATATGTAGCAATAAAGTTTGAGAAGTCTCCAGGGCAGCTCCAGAGCCTGCGGACTAGCTCAGCAAAGAGTGCCGGGGAAAAAAGTCACAGTTACCTCCCACTAAAAGTGGGAACTAGGCAGGCTGCAAGCTCAGAGGGGCCAGATCCATTTGCAATACCCTGTGGGATGGCTTTAGGGGGTCCCAAAGCCTCTTGAAAGCCATCTGCCCTGGAGCATCACGGTGCCTCATGACGAGAGCAGCCACCAGCAAAGAGCCCTGCAAGCGCAGCACTACGGGTGACACCGGTACCCACGTCCACCATTGTGCTTACAAGTAGAAAATCAACAACCCCACTGAAAAACCCTCCGTCCAAAATCAGAAGAGAAAGGACCTGGGTTTGCTGAGTTCGAGGGAGTCGGAAACAGCTTCAGCTACAACCTGAGACCTGAATGAAGTCCCATGCTCCCTACTGGAGCTGGTTAGCTGAAGTGAATTTTGTTGGCTCTTTTCTCCTGCCCGTCCAACATTCCCACACGCCTAACCCCTGTTTCCTCAGCCGTCATCGTGCTAGAGCTAACTAGATTAATGGGAAATGCTAATATATCAGGCCTGAAAGGAAAGCAAAGAGCTGGTTGTGTTTGAATTCCACATTAATCTACTTGGTGATGAAGCTATAAATCAAAACCTGGAAGTTTTACCAATCTGAAATAATGTGTTTAACATTTCAGCCCTTTCCTTCCTCCCTCTTGCCCAACATTGATTTGCACAGCCTTTTACAGCAGGCTTGCAAAATGCTGCTTTTGCTCCTGAATCCCTAATTGTGCTCAGACATAATAAGATGTCTTCAAGGCAAGCAGGGTGAGGAATGATGCTGAAACCAGAATGGATTTCCCAAACTGCTCCTTTATGAGGGGGATGACCACATTCCCGTTAGGGTACAGGGTTTGCAGGGATGTCTCAGAGCCCATTGTGAGGTAGATAACAGCCTGTCCCTTTATCGATGCAATACCCAGCAGAGTGCTAGCAATCCCCCAAGTGAAGGGAGGAGAAGCCCCAAAGCCCAACTCCCCCATGCCCATGGCAGCTGGGTGAAAACCGTTTAGCATCCGGTTGCCAGCACCAGGCACCGCGTGGGAAACACACCTGAGATGCATTCTCCCCAGGGAAAAGAAAATTGCAGGATCTGGAAAACAAGGGAGATGAAGTAGCTGAACATCAGGCCCAAGGAGGACGTGGTTTGGGGGCTCACATGGCTGAGTACATCTGTGTGTCTGTAGATTAAAAACCAGCAGCAACCTCCCTCCTGGGTCTGGGGGTGCCCAGAGCCCCCAGATATCCTTCCCCCATCATGAGACTTTGGCTTCTGCATTTGTTCCTGCCTTTGCTCTTTGGGCTTTTATCGTCCTGCCAGCATGGCAAAAGCTCTCTTCTCTTCCTTGTTTTAGGTTAACATCCAGCCCCGAATGCCGCAACCCACCTCCTTCCCTAATCCCATTGCCTATAACTGGATATATGGGGAGCAATGAGGTATTAAAGACAATTCTGCCCTTGTGCCTATAGCCTGAAGCGAGTAATTTTGTCCCTCTCCGCCTCAGTTTCTACAGCAGTAAAATAGGCATGATGTTACTTAACCCCCTTTCCAAGTACTTGGTGGATAAGAAGCAGTGTATAAAAAGTACACGGCACTACTGTGTGCAGTGTACGAGGAATTAAATGTCTGTGATTAGCATTACAGCTCCTCGAGAGACCGCTCTGCGTCCAGCGATCTGCCTCTGACTTGGTAGGAGCAGTTGGTGTGATTTTAAACAGACAGAAGCATAATCACGTTTTTACTGAAGGTGTAGGTCCTGGCCTGCCTGATGTTCTTTGACACTGCACAGACATAGCCAGGAGACTAAAACATTTGTTGATGGATTTGGAGATTAAAGAAATAGTGAAATATCTTCAGGATGTTAAAACGCAGAAGTGACTGCCTACCCCATGATAAACCAGCCCTCCCCCAGCACTTCTTGAAATGTGGGTATTTCTGCAAAAGCAGGTACTGTGTTAGTTCACAGGGCCATTTTTTTAGTAGGCCAGAGCAGCCAGACATCTTCTGGGCATGGGTAAAAATACACCCGGCAGCTCTGTGGCATCTCGTACAACTGACTGTCTGAAAGCCTTGATTGGGAGTTTATTATTTGTTAATCTCCTTTTTCAAATCCGTTTTGATCATGCAGTCAGAAAGCTACATGGTGGATCACAAAGCACAAAATACAGCAAGCGTTCATCACAATTAAAATATAGCAACTGGGGAGTATTAGCCCACTGAAACCAGAGCAAGGCAAGCGGTTTGTTCAGCCTGTGCAGGCAAAAGTACGCCTGGGAATGGCAGCAGGCTTGCAGGAGGATTTACTTGCCGGGAAGAGAAACGCAGTCTGAGACCGATGATGGTACCTTGCTTCAGGGTACCAAATGCCTCTAGTTCTTGGATGTCGTGAGTACCACAGCATCACTTAAAGACAATGAGAAGTGGAGTTACTCGGCAACTCTGAAAGTCAGTCTCAAATCCGGTTTGGAGACCAAGACCGAAGGAAAAAATTTTGATTGTTTTAACCTGTTTTATAACAACTACTGCTCAGAGTGCAGCCTGAGCAAGTCCAGACTTCTGATTGCTGTGTCAGTTTGCATTTGAAGACTAAAATCTCAAGTGGTCAGGATCCCATCCTGACCACCACAGCCAGCATCACCCCAAAATTGCTATTCCATCTGTCTCTGCTAATGCATTGCTGCTGATTTCCCTAGAGCCAGGAAAGCAAAGTCTCAGTTGTCAGAAATAAGGGGAATTACACTGATTACGTTGATGCCTGGAGCTCCTTTTCTTTTCAAGAACCCATTGCCTGGTGCATTAGCAGTAATTCTGGCCCGTACCCTCTGTACAGTATTAGCTTTGGGTTTATATGTTTTGTAGATGGGGCAGTAGAAGGGAATTACCAAACCCATGGATGTTTTTCAGGGTTTGTGTGCCAGAGACAACAGTCTAGGGAAAGGATACCAAAAAATTCTCCAAGCTGGTGTCATACCCAAGCAGCCATTTTCTTGGTTGGTGGTGCAAAGGAGGACCTGAGTCCTCCCCAGTGGTGTGTGCACAGCAGCGTGGGTCCTGCTCAGCCAGGAATGTGGCTGTGTGGTACGCTGCTGCGGTACCCCCAAGTCCGTCACAGAATCATGGAATCATTAAGGTTGGAAAAGACCCCTAGGATCATCTAGTCCAACCATCAACCAACACCACCGTGCCTACTATACCATGTCCCAAAGTGCTACGTCTACACATTTTTTGAATACCTCCAGGGATGGTGACTCCACCACCTCTCTGGGCAGCCTGTTCCAATGCTTGACCACTCTTTCAGTAAAGAAATTTTTCCTAATATGCAATCTAAACCTCCCCTGATGCAACTTGAGGCCATTTCCTCTCGTTCTATCGCTTGTTACTTGGGAGAAGAGACCAACACCCACCTCACCACAACCTCCTCTCAGGTAGTTGTAGAGAGCGATAAGGTCTCCCCTCAGCCTCCTCTTCTCCAGGCTAACCAACCCCAGGTCCCTCAGCCGCTCCTCATAAGAATTCCTCTCCAGTCTCAGCAAGGGTGAGCCAGCAAATGGCTCCAGAAGCACAGGTGCACTGGGATGTGATTAACTCAAAGAAAAAAGCATAAAGCATACTTTTTGGAGTATGAAGAAGTTTTGCTTAATTTTACAAAGTTGACTAATGTTTCTTTTTAGGGCTGTTTCAGTTCTGGTACCATGCAGAGGTCTTACAGCTGATCTGCTTTGCTCTCAAGATGCAGTAGCAACAGGGATTAATACATAGCAGCAACAACAACTAGCATGGTCAAGAGCTTATTTGCTCATCTAAATAATAAACAGTGGAAGAAGTCTCTGTCTCTGGGAAGTGATTAAACCATCAGGCTCTCTGTCCAAACAATATTCTACCAAAATACCCGGTCAGCGTTTAAATTGGCAGATGCTGGCTACTGGAGGAAATGCTGTTAGGATTAATATACATAAGCGTGGAGTTAACTATCAGCTCGTGCTGGTCACTAATAGTATCCCTGCTGCTGGCTCTCTGCGGTGACGAGCTATGAGATGCCTTTCCCAAGCAAACCTCCACCCAGCAGTAACTCTCCCAGTACCTGATCCACCATTTCTGGTCCTCTCCAAAGAATTGTAAGCTCATGGGCATTGACAAATAAAGTGACGTGGTTTTACTGAGATTTTGCAGATGTTCACTGATTCTGTCTGAGAAACAGACAACTATTCAAGTCCACCCTGCCCCATGAGTGTCAGGCTGCACCGATGCTCATTTGGATGGGAAGGGAGGCAACTTTGCTGGTCCCATTTCCCTGGTGACTCTAGCAAAGGGTGATAACGTGCCAGGAATGTGATATAATGCCATGGGGGATGGCTGAAGACGTGTGCATGTTGTAATGGAAAAAGTGTACTTGTGCATGTGCTCAGTGCTCACAACAGAGTAAATCTGTTAAAAGACCACCGATCCTGGGATTTATCACAGGCAGTATCATCCCCTGACGCATGGTGCGTAGGCTGGGATAGGTTATTCATAATTGGAATCTGGACACATCTAATAACTAACCCTTAGTTTTTGAGGATGGTTTTACATGGGTGGAGGGTAAAAAGGGCATTCAGCATTGAGCCTTCTCACTTCCCCCTCCCCTTTCCCAGGCCCATGTGAGCTAATTGGCTTCAGGTTCAGGCTTCTAAAACAAGCTGCAGAGAGCAGATAGGGCAACCGCACACCATAGGCAGCCTCTGCACAGACTGACCTACAGGTTCACACTGGCCAAGACCAAGAGCAGCCCAGGGAGGGCAGCTTGGATCACTTGGAGCCATCACTGTGGTAACTCTCACGGGGGTTTCAAAGCCATGCCCTGGGACCACCAAGGCAATCAGTGGGATGAGGGGTCCTTCTGGGTAATAGGTTTGTATTACTGGCTGCAGGCATCTTCTAGAATAAACAAATACTTAAAATAAACACGCTGCCCACGCCTGCTGAACTCCAAAGAAGGCCTTAAAATCTATTCCTGAAGTCTGCTGAAACCAGAGCATGATTTGAAGCTGGTTCAAAGTTTGCTGAAATTACTAAGAGCCTTGCCCTGGTCTCCCTCTAAGCAACACACAATTTCTGCAGGCTTTTAATCTGGCTTCTTCTGTATAACTTGGCTTCATGCATGGAGACTTCCAAAGCACAGGAAAAGCAAAATACCAAGCAAATGGGAGTAGCAGAAAATGCCTTTTCCAAATGCAAACACCGATCAGTCAATCCAGCCTCCAGCATTAGCCAAATCTGCGAAGTTGATAAATATTGTAATGGGTTTGTCCCCGCAGCAGAATAAATGTTTAGCCTCAGTTGTCTAAGGCTGATTAAAAAAGCAGATGAGCTGGATACTGGTTGGTTTACAGTGTCATTTCAACCTGGACTCAGCTATGGACTGGAATGAGTTGCTATTCAAAGTCGCGTCCAGTTCTAGTGCCTTCACTGTGATGTTCAGTTTATTTAACACAGTTTAGCCAGTCTCAGAAACACACACATTTTATTAGAGCTGTTTTGTTATACCTCAAGCTGCAAGCAGTTAGTGTAACTCTACAGAGAAGCCAATCGACCAAGCCCCAGACCTCTCTATACCACATAAACCACACACCAAGTAAAGCAAAAGATTTAGACAATCAGATGCCTCGGACTTTGCAAGAGCCAAAAGGTATTGCACAAGTCAAGCAGGGGATAACTAGTGCTACTGCGTTTAAAACCCACAGCGTTTGCCCATTTTCCACACGTTAGCTGTCTTTAGGCATCCTTTCCTCCAGGTAAGTTATAAATTACTCTTGTGCAGCCTCAGGGACAACTTGAGGACGCAGCACAGCTAAGGCTGGCTGCACTTACGAGTATAAAACCCAAGCAAAGGGGATATAGCAGAGTGACCCTTAATTTGCATTCACTTATTCCCCTCTGCTTTGTGGGAAGGAGAGTTTGGACCTGTGTTCAGCCACGGGAGACCCCACCACCATCCTCAAAACCTACATGTCTCCTCCCAGCCCTCCCCTGCCCATGGTGTCTCCTCTGACCCACTGCCTGTGGTAGGACCTGAAGCGGGTGGTAGGAACAGGACAGGACCCTGTGCGACCCAGGGTGTTTCCCCTCTGCAAGACCAGGGTTTGAGGGTCTGGCTTGGTGTTTTGTAACCCTACCTGATAAACGGCTCTGGAAATGCACCATGGCTTCAGCATGAGCTGCAGGACCCTCAGGTTTCCAAAACGGCAAGTCCTCAGAGCCCGGGACGTCAGGCTCCACACCAGGCTGTCCCAGCTGTAGAGCAGATCCTCAAAGCCAAAGAGCACAGCAGCCATGCCAGCTCCCCGTGTGAAACACCCCGGACTCCCTGCTCGGAGGCAATCAGCTAATCCCAAGGCGCCTTATGAACTGGAAGGTTAAAAAGTCACTGCAATTTCCATCAAAGAAGGAGAAGGAAAAGAAAGGAAAAAAAAAAGAACAGAAACACCAAACCACCAAACCAAACCCGACAACAAAACCCAGCAGCCAAAATAAACTGTTTGGGGATGTGTCTTTCTCCCTTCGCACACGCCCTTCAGGATGTGGTTTCTCCCTCCGTGTATCTTCTCAAAGCAAGTTCTGCTGCACCCAGGGATGAGTAGGGAAGATGTAAAAATACCTCTCCTGACTTAAGAAGGCAATTGCACATCCCTCGCAAAGGACTTCTTGGTTACACTGCATCACTTCCCAGCTCTCCCCTGCAGAACCAAGAAGCAAACTCGGATCCAAAGTCATCACTTTGCAAGCTCAGTCCTGGGACTCCATCCAGAGGGAGGAAAAAAGCCACTCGCTCTCCCGCTGCCAACATTCCCAAGACATTCCAGTATTGGGCTTAACTCTTTCAAACACTCCCGAAGAACAGCTGAGAAGACAGCTTTGCCACACGCAACATTTCATCCTGCTGTTCCGTGTGCTGACCAGCCATTGCACAGTTACACTCCGGTCTTTTTTCCACCCAACTGTCTGTTCTGGAGCCTTTATATGTTTTGGACTCAGAAGGGGACTTAATCTTTATATGAGACTTATGCAACAGTCTGCAAAGCACCTTATTTACCCAAGGGGTGATATCTTGGAAAGTTGCACAGATTAAACAATGCCCATTTAAAATCAGTCTGATTCAGCCGTTGTGGACATATTTTTAACCCTTGCTGAGCTTGCGTTCATAAGGGTGGCTCTCATCTGAGCTAGCCCAGGAGAATGCAATACAGTTCTCTCCATCTGAGCTGGACACCAAAACACCTTTTTTAGTCTATGGACGCAAAGGTCCACTTCTGGCATCCCTTCCTAAAATAGGGGTTGAGAAGAGATAAGTTCCCTGTCCGTTTCCCCCCAGGAGCAGCTTGTCTGGGTGGAGACTTCAATGCTGTTAACTTCTATGGTGAGGTGGGCTGAGGGAACTCGTCCAGTGAGTGTGAAAATGCCTTATCAACACCAGGATTTTGCAGTTCAGTTAAATCACCACAAATCCTGCAGTTAAATTGCAATAGCTTTTCCAACTAAATCCCATGAGTGCTCCTTCTGCCTATGGGCTAAAGTTTAATAACCAGGTGGGGAAACTGAGGTGGAAGCATTTTTACCAAAAGCACAGTGCAAACCAGCACCCTTGGAGACAGCTGCCTGTCAGTGCTATTTTTCACTCATTTTGCACTCCCTTCAGAGGAATGTGCACCAAAAGGCAGCAGGACCTGGAGGGAGCAGATGGGAGTCAGCTGGGCAGTGCCTACATGGAGGCACTTCCGAGGAGGTGCTTTTTAGAGGGGTAGACAGGACAACCCCACTTTGAGCTGAAATCACGAGGGACCTGCACACACTGAGCCCCTAAAGCTGCTGGTTTAGTAGAGATGTGAAGCCCTCATTTCCCAAAAGCCTAGATGTCTTCTCTGATTCAACTCCCTGGATGGAGAAGGAGCAGGAATATTCACCTCTGGCTGGTTTTCTGCAGTTCTGTCCCACCCTGACCCCATCCATACTTTGATCTTTGAGGACTGGAGGGCACGAAGCGAGTGGCGCGTCACGATAACGGCACAAGGATGCTCATCAGCTCATTGACAGGGCAGGTGGAAGGCCAGGAAAATACAGCTGCAAAATTGATGTTCTCAGCCTAATTGCTTCTTCAGGACATTGTTTTTAGAGTGGCACCATAAAATATGGTAATAAAATCATAATAATATTTCCTTCAAACTTGTTAGAAGCCATTCATTCTACAAAGCGTAGTTTTCTTTCCTCCTGTCTGTCCCTGCCTATCTGTTTTCTTGGTGTCCAGCCTTTGCTGCTGGTCTCCCTATGCTCATCATCTCTTGGTGATTTCTTTGCCTGCTTGTAAACTAGGTTACACACTGCCTCCGTTAGCAGCGATGTAGACAAGGGACCAGGAACATCTCCATTATAAAGCCTCATTTGGAGGAAAGGTTGTTTTTTTTTTTGACTTGACTAGACAATATTTGCTCCAGGCTAGAGCCTGGAGTATAAGATCTCTGCCTGGGAGCACAAGAGAGGAAAAGAAAGAAATGTGTTTGATAAAGGAAAACAGAGCGGGGAAAAGAAACCATAGCAAGTGATTACTCTGGGATGTGACCTAACCCCTTTGGTATTCTGCAAGGGGGAGAGGAGGGGAAATGGAGGATATGCCACAGTTTTAAAATTAGCTACTCCACATGTGCATCTAGTCTTTCCATATGCTCGAAAGTAGGCTTTCGGCCCCCCGTCCCAACTCGGTAATTACTCAACAGATGAGGGTAGCTCTGAAGGAGCCTTTTCACTTGGCTGATGAAATAATCAGACTTTCTGAAAACAGTTCCCCTATGTATTTATTTAACTGATGGACTGGAGCAGTCTCCTTAGGAGTCACTTGAGCCTATAGGAGGCCCAGTGAGCATTTCAGTGTGTAGATTTACCTTCATGATTAGAGCAGATTGTTCGGTTTCCTGCGGAGGTTTTCCTGCTGATTAGACACATACTATTTTTTGAGGGGGTAAAAGCTGCCTGAATACAGATTACCCGTCCCACCTCGCAGCTTCCGAGGGAATTGCATCTGCGGACGTTTCTCAGGCAAAGACAGCCCATTCCCTCCAGAGCCAAGGGATACACCACCAAAGATGCTCTTTTCCAGGGAGACACCACACAAGGTGTTGTTACTTATCCAAAAGGTTAGAAGAAAAAGGTCAGAAGAGGTCATTGCTTAAGGGAATGGCAGAAGAGAGGAGAAAAATTATGGAGAATCAGCAACTTGGTGTATGCTTTGAGTCATGTCTGTAAAGTCACCTTACATTTTGATAAAACACCCTGAGCTTTGCCTTCACTGAGGTGAATTAGGAGAAAAGAAATCCCTTTGCACTCTACATAGATCTATAGACATTTGCAGGTCTTTTCAACACAGCCTCTTAATTATGCGCTGATTATTTCCCACTGTTTCTGAGAAAATGTCAGACAAAACATTTACTATGAAACCTCCCACGTTTTACTGACAGTCCAAAGGCTGTTACTAGGGTATAAAAATAGCTCCTTACTTCCCACGAAATAAAAGAAAAAAAAACCCCAAACCCCTTTGGGCTGCTGTGTTGCTTCATGGGACTGTCACCAAGGCTTGAAGGCTGGGGGTGGATTTCCCAACCCAACCCCAGCAGACAGCTCCTCCTCATCGCAGACCCTGCAAATCACTGCCGTGCACTGATGTAGGTAGACGCTGCCTGCACTGGGGGCTCGAGAGATGGGTCTGTGTTTTGCCTTTAGGCAGATTGTATATTCTGGTCTCTGAAGGAGGAGTTCAGCATCTCTTTCCAGCGTGCTCTAGAGTAAATCTCTACCCACAACTTTCCGATGGGTGTGGATGCATTCGGGCACGTTGAAAGACAAACATGCCGGGTGGAGGGCAGTTTCCTTTGAGCTTGCTGTAGACATACCAGAAACATCCTGCTTCTGCTTGACATATGGCCCCAACCGTCCCTGCAGCTCCAGGCCAATGTGGTCTTTTAGGTCTTATTTCAAATCTGTTACCCTTTTTGATCTTTATTTCTCTATAAAGTTAAGAAGATTAATGTTGTTAGATGTTCATGTCTAAAGTTCCTTTTCATATTGCAGCTTCACGCTTTCTTATGTTGGAGATTCTTTTGAGATGTTAAACTAGTTGCATTTTCCTCGTTGTGCCTTAATGGCACATCATTTTCATGGCTTATATGGTGGGAACAGCTAGAGATGACCCACTGCCGAGTGTTCAAATGGAGAAGGAGTCACCCCCTTCCACACAGAGCCCGGGCCCTCGGTGGGGACTTACAGAAGTGACTTCCCTCCTGTAACTGCACTAAACCACAAACTCTGCCAAGATTTCCAAATGGACGTAGGGCACCAAATCCACTTGAGAACCTGAGCCTCTGAGTGCCCTATTCCCACCCCAACCAAGGTGGTCTCATCCCTCATGCTGACCCATTTGGGCTTCTCTTCTTTGCCCTGACAAGTGGACTTGCTGCCACCCAAGGATGGACCATGGAGGGTTTCTATGTGTCCAGTGGGAGCTTCCCAGAGTGCAAGGACCGGAAACTATTGGCTTTATTTCTTGTACCTTTGCCAGGTTTTGTACTTTGATTTGAGGGAACGGTTGTAAAAGGAGCTGGGAATGGCGTTTGAGTTGAAGAAGCAAATCCTCAGACTTTGAGGGCTATATTATACAACATATATATTCTAGGCAAAGGAAACTCACCTGAACGTAAAAAGAGTGAAAATAAAGTATGGATTTCCATACTGGGTCCATACTGGGTCTGCTGAGAGCTTTGATCAACTAAGGCTCTGCTGACCCTGTAATCATTCTGGATTTTGATCATGACCTCAGTCTGGTTGGAGGTCCACATGACCACAAGACCTGGACAATGATCACGCCTGAACCTTCACAGACTTATAGAGGAGGCACCAACATCTCTAGCTTGCCTCTCTGGAGCTAGAGGTCAAGAAGCTCTACTTGGAAGTACCTCCCCAAAGATCTGCTGCCCCATGCAAATTTGATGGCTCTGCCTGCACCACTTCAGTTACCTTCTAACTCTCACCCATCACATCCTGCCAAAACCACAGATATAAACAGCCTCTACCCCTCACCCCCTGGTCTACCACCACTGACAGCCCTACAGCCCCCTTGCAGAGAAAATTCAAGAAACCGAAGACTTCTCTGTTGGTTACATTTTAGGACGAACATCACGAGTCAGAAATCCTGGCCAATTTCCTCAAGATGTTCTCACAAGTCCATATGGCCTAAAATGTTCCGTAATGAAATGAACTGCTGCTTCACAGTAACAACCGAATGAAATTTTACTATTCCAGTCATCCACCTTGATCATAACATTTCTGAAGCTCTTTGAAAATGTAAAGTGCTCTGGTAGTGCTAAGTGTTATCGTTATGCAAACAGCAGCTCCTTCTGTGTAAGGCTGTACGTGCCCTCACTTCAGAGAGGTTTTTATTGACTGACATGGGAGAGTATGTCACATCCTCAAATCATACGCATTTCATTTCCTAAAGTAAGCTGTGTTAGCGATTTAACAAGGTTTAAAAGTAGGTGAATCCTATAAAGCTGGGCTCGTACTTGTCCCTAATATTCCACCAGCTAAAGTGATTTCACTTCTACTATGCAGAAACGTGAAGGAGATTGTGCAGAGATTTGCTATGCAATCCTCTTTCTCCGTGAACACTGCGGTGAATGAGTCTGCAGGAGGGGATGTAGGTCAGGACAACTTATTAAGTAAATAGTGCAGAACAGCCGCAGAAAGTGAATGGCGAGATCTTAAATACGATTATTCACTTTGGAAACCCAAGCTTATGATTAACTCTGATCCCGCTGGGGACTGTAATGTCCTGTGACCAGGGCGTCCAATCAAAGCAGCACGTGCTTGCACATGCCCATCACCGCAAGGTTTATCATCACGCTGCTCTCTGGTATTATGTGCAGAAATGCTCAGGAGAATTATTTTTGGCCAGAAGAAAACAGAAACAAATCACAGCCTGCTTAGGAGGCAGGTATGAACCAGGGGCAATGTAAAGCTCATCCAGCAGCTGAGCTGTTTTCCTTCCATGTTATTCGCCTGTGTCTAAAATAGCCTCTGGCAAGGTTCAGGGGTGAAGCGATACGAACCTGAGACAAACCTGTGTTTGTGCCCATCAGGTCAGCACCCAATTTCAGACTGCGGATCAGACAGACCTGACTGTTCACAGAAGGAGTCATGCACTTGTTCAGTCACACTTTTCTTGTTTCAAGCTTTTGCTTATTCCTTTGGTGACTGGCGCAAGTATTTGCCTTTATGAGAGGTTCCCCTGCACCCCTGTGTTCGTATCATTTTGAATTATACATTAGCTCGTGCTTCCCACCCCTTAGCAGAAGATAATGGCCAAGCCATCAAAATGGCCTTGGCTGTGGGCTGTGGCTTGGAGGACACATCGCTTCACGTCGCAGGTGTCTCCTAACTGGCACTGCTTGCCTGGGAGAGAGGACGAATCTGGTGGCTCATAAAAAGCCAGTCTGTGGTTTTGCCCTACGGCAAGATGGATAATTTAATGAAGGGCAGCCTTGCTGTCTATGCAAAACAAGCCTACATACAGCACAAATGGCCCGTTTCAGCAGAACATTTTCTTACAACTTATCCTGCAGATATATTTAAGTAGTCTGTCTGATTCAGACCCAGTGGTAACACTCACTGCATTCAATGACTAATACAAAGTCCTTTCTGTTCACGGACAAGAGCCGAGCATTTCATTAAAAAGGAGGAGGGCAAAGGGAACATATTTTAGAAAATCAGTGGTCCAGATTTCTCATGTTTGATCTTGCTTATGGGTTGGAAAGCCTACTCCTGCCTAAGTTAAAGTGCGTATATTTAATTTATTCTGAAGCTCCTTATAAATGATCATTACAAATAAATACTGGTCTTGCTGGTTAGGATGTAACTGTCACTGGACAGAGAGGAAAGATATAATATAAGCAGGTCAAACAACCTTCAGAGTAGAAATGAGGAGGGATCTGGTCCTGTTCCAGAAAAGTCATCAGTTTCCTGAGCAACATTAGACGAGTCACATAACTTTATGGGTCTCCATTTCCTCAGTAGATTAAGTCACTGACATTTGTCAGGTGCTATGAAATCTCAGGGGAACTGTCTTACATTAAAAAGTAAATATGTGTTCAGCCTGCTAGAAAGCCAACCGGTCATATTCCACAAGAGCTATGCAGCAAAAAGCAGAAACACTTAAGGTATCGTGTATCGATAACGTACCCTCTGTGTTGAAAGCTCCTACACTGATTATCAAAATGAGCATAACTATGGGTGGTGAGTAAATGTTCCCTGAGGTGAAGACAGGTTAAGTATATATACGCTCCCTGTGGGAGTAGTGCTGGATGCATCTAGGCGGTGCTGGATGCATGTAGGGAGGGTGCCATGGAGGAGGGTGATGGCTCTGTTGACTCTGGGGCAGAGAGGTCCCAGAGCGAGCCATGCCGAGCGGTTAACACCACAAAACGCAGTACATGCACACGCTTGCACGCTCATTCATACCATCTGCACTGGGGCTGACTCACGTGGGGCGGTTTGATTGTTTCTATTGCCACAGCACAATTAATCTGCAGATGGGAAACTCAGGAGTCAACGTAGGGGATTTACTGTACTGCAGCAGACCTTCACGCTGAGAACATCTCCCCAGCTGGGACCAGTTAGACCTTCTCAGTAGAGCATAAGACTTGACCTCTACCCCGTTTGCTCCCGAAACACAGACCCCTGTGGCTTGTGCTAATGGAAAATCTCCATTTGCGTTGTAGGACAGCACTGGATCCTTGCCATCTACAGTGATAATGCATGCACAGTTGACAGAAGATGATAACTTGCACTTCTGTTGCTGCTCGGCTTAAAACCCTGTGCAAACATCAGCTTCTGTTGCCTGACGGTGCATTGAGAGATTTGTGTTATTGAGCTGCTACCAGAGCTGCGGATAAACAGGGACAAGAGGACTGAGGTGCCTGTGTGGGACAGCCAGTCGCAGAGGCTGGCACTCCTGGCTTTCCCTTTCTCTGGCTGTTTTCTGTAGCTACTATTGCACCCACGTAGCCACCAGCACATCCAGACGGGGTGCTGAGTTTCAGGAGGTATAAATAGTAGCCCAGACTCCATCTGCAGAGGTGGAGAGCAGTTAATCAAACTCCCCCATGCTTTGCCTTCCAACCTGATGATTTGCAGTGGAATCCGAACTCACGGTCTAACTTGTTTGCTCATACCTCCTGAAAAGAGGAGAAAATGGATCGAAAGCTGCCGGATCGAAGCAGCAAGTCAGTCGCTTCATTGTCTCTATGGGCAGCAGACTGAAGCTGTTCAGAAGTTGAAACAAAGAGGATTTACGCTCTTGATTTAGAAATTTATGACTCATTCCCATTTTGGCTTTTAGAAGTGGCTTTCATTTCCCCTGCCCCCAAAACATCCATGCCATAAAAAATAAAACCCATAAGCTCTTTGCTGTCCTTATCCTGATGCACAAAGAATTCAAATGTTCACTGTTGCTATCTGGAGCTTGACTTCCTGTTATTAAGAAGGACATCCTAGTATTTAACAACACAAGATTTTTATTTTTTTCCCCTTCTTCAAGCCAGGCAGAATGTCTAATGATTCTGGAGTTTGTTTCCTGCTTGTAATTAAGTAGGTCACAGCTGCAAAGCAAGAGAACAAGAAAATATTCAGATCACACAAAGCCAAGAATGATTAAATCATTTGCAGCTGAAGGATATGGCAGATTTTCTTTTTTTTTAAAAGAAGTCTCAAGTCTAAGGAAAACAAATATAGGAACTTTTAGGAGAATGATGAACTCAGAAGTTCTGCCCAAGCGCCACAGTAGCTCGGAAAAAGAGTGATCAAAACCCAGCGAATGTTGTTCACAAGTTGAATAGCTTTATGTGGTTGAAATAAACTCACATCTTCATTGCTTAGGGCCATATATTCTATCCATGCAATTCTCTTTGAACCACATGCAAGATTGCCCTCATTTCTTCTGGGCAGTTCCCACCAGGCCCTCCGTGTCAGCCTGAAAAGCCATGCTATGCCCTCTCCTGCAGGTCCCACTCAGCACACACCCTGTGTGACTCCGGCTGCAACTCAGTCACAGCACGGTCTCTACCCAGACATGAAGCTCCCATGGGGCTGAAGGTCTTTTGATCTGCACTCATGCCTCTTTGTGTTATGTTGCCCTGATTTGGCTCCCACTCCACCCGTGTTTAGGACGGCGAGCTGTTCTTGGTCCCTGCACTACTGCCTTCAGTCCACAGAGAAGTATTGTCAGCGCGTGGTCCATGGCCCTCAATGGGCCACGCACACATGGGTTGAAGAACAGCCTCTGAAGGGCCCTGACAGGGTAGGAACTGGGGTTCAGCCTCATCATGGACAGGCGATAATCGACAAAGCCATGCCACAACCCTGCAAAGCCAGGAAAAACTTCCTTCGTAGAGCCGAGGTGTCGGTCTGTGTGAACCAGGCACTTCAAGATAAAGTTGGTCCTGACTGACCTCATTTGGGTTATTGCAGGATTCAGGAGGAGCATAAATGACTGCGCATTTCCATCATGGTGCTTTTGCCTAGGCTTTGGTATAAACACTCCTCCAAGCCATTGCTCAGCCAAAAAGAGGGGACAGAGAGCAACAACACCACCACCCTCACCTTCCCCAGGTACAGTGCCTGGGGCTGCTCTGCTCCATCACAAAAAAGAGGTGAAACAGGGTACTGAGCTGTGAGAACAGCCCCGTTGAGTGGCTGCCTTGGTCTAAAGAGCAATGGAGATCTGTCCCAAACGCATCGTAGCTGTAACAATAGGGATCTTATTCTGTGCAGTGAGAGAGACGGTCTTTGGGAAGATTTATGTCTGACGCCCACCAAAATCAACACTGTACAGGGCAGTGGTCCAGTCAGACGAGAATCACTGCCTTGGCAGGGAACGCCCTCTGTGAATCTGTTTGACTTCAAAATAGGGTGTTTGGTTTTGTCAGAAGAGTGATTAAGGTATGGGCAGAATAGCAAGAACGAAAGCATATTGTTGTTTCTAGAAAAATGTGATGGGGAGAGACATAAATCTCAGCAATTATAAATTGGTGATGACCTCATGTTTACTCAAGCTCTGATTGGGAAACTGTCATGGGAAAGAAAAGCCCACGTAGATGGTATTCTGGGCTCTGTCCCCATCTGACCGGACGTGGTCAGTTAATTCCAGGATAAGAGAACGTGGACCTTTTCATGCTGGTATTTCTTGGCTTTGCAAGCTAGGAACTAGGAGGGAGAGATGGCCAGTGCCTCCCCGATGGGCAATCGTTATGAAACAAAAACAATGGACGGTTTCTCAGAGGCTGGTGCCCAGGGAATTTGAGGCCAGCCCTGCAGTCTCTCCTCACAAAGTGCTGACCTCACGGGAGAGGGGCTGTGTCCAAAAGCATGGTGGTACATGTCCTGGGCTGCAGAAGATGCCTGATCCACCTTCAAGTGATTCAGGGTATCTGGATTTGTGGGTTTCCACATGGAATTTCTCTAAAAGGTGCTGACTTTCAGAAATGTTTTGCTCCCTTCCCTCCAAAACAGGGTTCTTTCACCTTCAACCCCTTAAATAGAGGACTCTTGGGTAAGGGAAGATGCCTACTTCAGATAAAACACCAGTGCTCTATAAGGGATGTCCAGAGACCCCACAGCATCTCTTGGCCTTTGCAGAAAAACATTCATACTGCCTACACCCTTGTCCTGAATCTTTCAGGAATTTCCCTTCCAGTCTAGGGCAGATAACAGCATCCGTGGATCAGTATAAAACAAAGCTCAGGAATGAAAAGTCTTCAAAATGCTGCTGCAACCCGGAGTCTGGCCAGCACCGCTCAGTCTGCTGTGACTGATCGTAAGGAAAAGGGGCTAGATCATCTGCTGGCATCAGCCTGCTTATCTTTCCCCTGACACCGTCCTCCAGAAGCTGGAGGTTGGCCCCAAGGCCACTTTAACCGCTCTCCGGTGACTGATTGGATGCATTGGAATGCACTAACATAACTGTGCTTTTAAAAATCAACGTCCTCTGGTTTTATGACTCTTCTTGGCCAGGTTCCCACTTGCTGTAACTGAAGCAAACCCTTTTTCATCTGCAGGAAACTGCCACTATTGGTGCATTTGAAAGTTTACAGGATACACGATGGCTGCGTTACAGCAAAGTCCAGGATGGAAAAAGGAATCTTTCCAACATTTCAGAGTGGAAATTATGAAAATTAGAAAGCCTCCTCCCAGTCCCCGGTGTGGTTTGCAAGCGCGGGTTGGGTGGAGGGATTCTGGAGAGGGAGGAAGGGGATGTGGATGTGCGCTTCCAGCTAACGGGAGCCCTGAGGGTTGATCCTGCTTCAAACACACCCAGATTTGCACGGTGTTGGCAGTTCACCTTGGCTTTTACCCTGAAAGCATCCCGGCTGCCAGGTGGGAATGACAGCACTGGCTGGGTCTTGCAGAGGTCTGGAGAGAATCAGTGTCTGCAGAGGCTTTGTAATATGTGAAGCCTGATGTATTATAAGGAATCATTTTAAATTGTGACCTAGGATTGCCAAGCTTCCCTCTTGCAATAGCCCATCCATCATATTAGCCTTGACAGATTTTCTTGGATGGTATTTTCAAAAATTGGGAACTCCAGGCTCTGCCCTCAGGCAGCGTAACAGCTTTGAGCTCAGCTCTGAGGAAAGGAGAGCCTGTGAAACATGTGCAACTCTCTTTTCTTGTTTTTCTGTGAAAATCTGGACCTTTAATGAGCACAAACTACCTGTGGGGTTTTAACCTTGCTCCTCCTCCCTGCTGTCTGCTGATGCATTAAGATTGATTAAGGGAAGACTGAAAGACAGAAAGTCACTTGTTGCCAGCCTCATTCAGCTTCCTAAGATGCTCCAAAGCATCATGGATGACATTACAACCCATGCAGGACAAGCCTTGCGGTGAGGGACATGCTGTGGCTACTGAATGTACAGCAAAAGGATTAGTAAAAGCAAGATGTTGGAGAGCTTTTTTAGAATGCTGTGGAGGAGGAAAAGGACATTGGCATTCTCCAGTTACCAAGAGTGGTAATTTCTCATGGATCACACTGACCAGGGGAGCACACTGATCCTGTGCTCTTCCCCCGAGCATCTCACAGTGCTGTTACCCAGCCAGATCTCAGCTTTTCTTTCAGGTGCAATAAGTACAGGCATTTATGCAGAGAAACTGGTATGAGATACGTATTGCTTTGAATGTCAGATTATATCTATCCTACAATGAAAGAGAGGCATTTGAAGAGGGTGCAAATACAGGATCCAGCCTCTTTCCTATCTCCCCAGCTGCCCTGTCCTCAGGTGAGGTATCTGGCATTTCATCAAACCATCGGTCATAAAGCTACACTGTGCATTTTCAATGATCTACTTCTGGTGCCCTTACCCCCAGCCTGCAAGCACATTTTTACAATGAGGGTGGTGAAGCACTGGCACAGGTTGCCCAGAGCGGTGGTGGAGGCCCCATCCCTGGAAATATTCAAGGTCAGGTTGGACGGGGCTCTGAGCAACCTGATCTAGTTGTTGATGTCCCTGCTCACTGCAGGGGGGTTGGACTAGATGACCTCTAAAGGTCCCTTCCAACCCAAAGCATTCTATGATTCTATGATTCTATGATAAATGTGGAAGACTAACCCAGAAGATGCACATGGGGCTGTCCTCCAGAGCAGCTTCAGACATTCCCTCGGGCTCCCTGAACACACATGTCTCCAAAATAAACAGCGAGCACCATGAGCTTCCCAAAATGAACTCAAATACAGAGGGTCCTAAAACTGAACGACTGCTTCTGCAAACACGGTCTCAAGGACACAGAGAGGGGGATGGACCCCAGGACCCTGCTGCTTGGCACTTGCTCTACATCTGGTAGAGTCATCCGTATGGAGGACAAGAGCATGTATTGCTGTCCTCGTGACACAAATTCCAGCTTTGCTGGGATGTGGGTGATGATCTAGTGATCCACAGCAATAAGGAAGCAGAGCCTTCTGCCTGGTTCTGACTCCAAAGACAGCATAGCCATCATGTTATGCCACCGTTTTCCAGCCTGATCTAGAGGAGCAGCAGACCACCACCAGGGCTACGAGGCCAAGGGCCACCAGAAGGATGGCACCATTGGCACCTTTCAGTAAAGCTGATGGTAGCCGCCTAGTTTGCTGCAAAATCAATAAACTGCATTGCAAGAGGCACACTTTTTGTTAGCATGCAGGCTTGCACTGTACTTGCAAGCCTTGACTAAAGGAACAACTACACAGAGCCAACCCTTGCTCATCTGATCTTCCACACAGGAAAAGCTGTGAGAAGCGTACAGTAGTTCCAACATGAATGAGCCAGGTTGCTTCGCTGGCTGTGACATAGATTTATATCTTCCTAAAGTGGGGTGCATCCCATCTCTTTTGCAGTGCACCTGCCCCCCTAGAACTCCCCTCCAAGGACAGGCAATTTCTCCCACGAGTCCCACAAGTATCAGAGGTGGTAGTACAGGGCTTCCCAGGACAAACCCTGGGCTGATAAACCGAAGATTCACAGGGCCATGTGCAGAGCTAGTGAACACACAGTCGTGGGGTCAGACCTCTGTTGTGGGGATGTTCACATCTGAGCTGGGCTAGCCTGGATGCCCCATCTGCATCTGGTCTCTAGGAGTAAGCATGCAGAGCAGACACGGGAGTCTGTGTTTATCTCCTCTATCTGGAAAGGCTTTTGTTCCCTCTACAGTTAATGGAAGATGGATGTCAACACAGAGGGCGATTCATCCCATCCTAAATTGTCTTTGAAGATATTAGGATGAGTTTTCACCAGAAGACACATTCATCTCCCTTCTTTGACTACTGAAGAGGCCTAAAAAGGTAGTAAAAATTATTACAGTTGCATGACAAACTTGTAAATATAGGCTGGCTGAAGGTACAAGTGGAAGGCAGCTGACGTGGGAAATACACACTAGCAAGAACATAAACCCCTACTTTTAATCTCTCTTAGATGAGTTTCTCCAGAACACATCTCATCCCATCACTCATCTGTTGGGAGTTGGCAGGGGGGAAACTCCCTGTCGCAGAAACTTTTGAGTTAAGGCCAATTTGGTTCACTCTTGCAGTGATTTATATTCTGAACTGAAATGGTAAAACAGTAAAATGGTACTGTTCTGCAGGTAGATCTCCAAAGGGCAGATGCTTAATGCATCGACAGGTTATCGGTGCATTGCAGGTTATCAGTCCTTAGCTGTTGTTTCACATGGAGTTTACCTAATCTATGATGATGCAAAACCTGGAGAGAAAATAGATATCTATGGTCCCACCCCATCAAGACTTGGTGGCTTTTATAGAGGGAGTGCTGGAAACTAAAATGAATTTCAACCTCAGTTAAGAAACTTGCTCGCTTATTTCAAAGCATGCACAACCCTAATTACACCTTCTAAATATATTCCAGAAGTACAGCTGGATTGTAGAGTGTGTGCGGGTGACTAAATGGCGTCATTTGCAGCCCATTATCTTTTCAAAAGCTTTTCATGTGGTATCTTTGGGCAATGGAGACTAATTGCGCTCCTTGCCTGTGCAATTTGGAGAGTTTGATACTTTGGTCCCAACAAGAAAAATTAAAGCGTAAGAATCACTCATATCCATCTGCTGGTAGAATGAAAAGTCACCATTTCTTTGAAGCCATTAGAGATGCTTGAGACAATGAGGATAACATATACTTCAACATGAAATAAGCTAAGCTCAGACAGAAAGTTTGACCAGAAGTTTGGAAGCGTGTTTGAAGTCTAAATCCAACTTTCCTGACTTCTTGAATCAGCAAAATAGAAACTGTGTGACTACCTACAGAACAGATTTGCTTTTGGTCAGAACAGCCTCTTTCATGATTTCTGTCAGGCTGGTTTTGGGGCCCTGGTGCTTGTGAACTTCACTGAAGTCACTGCTGGTTTTTAACCAGACTTGTATTGGTGCCTGGTCTGGACCAAAGATGTCTCAAGAGTGAAAATGTGAAAGCTCTATGAAGGCTAAGTTTGTTGTTCATCCCCTGCTTTGTTTTGGTTTGTTTTTTTTTTCCATACACTTACAGTATCCTGATCTAAATGGATGAAAAGATTGATCAAGAAGTTAAGAACTGGAAAAAGGCATGCATCGTACTTTGCATTTGATGTCTGAAAATGCTGTTAATTCAGGAAATTGTTGAAGCAGCATTTAAGCAATCCCTTGTACAGATCATGAATTGACAAAGTCTAGAGGTTTTCTATGCCTGGACTTTAAAACCCAGCTGAAGGCATGTCTAAGCCCTTCCAGGGATAAGTCCTGGCTAGAAGCTGAGTTAGGACTAGGCCTTCAGGGTGGGGCAGGTTGGAAAATATTTCAAATACACGAGATACCACTTTGCATTGTCTATCACTTGCCAACCTTGCATGAAAGAGTCTCTGTATGGAAAAGCCCTTCCAGGGAGCTCCTTGTAGGGGTGGTAAGTTCTTGCCTTTTGGGCTGTAGAGCACTACCTCGAGGCAAACTACTCTGGTGCTAAACCATCATAACTCCTGAGCTTTGGGCTGCTGGTGAGGGTATGATCCAGGCATGGTACTGGCTACCTGAGAAAGCCCTTTGAGCAGGCTTGTTAGCTGGAAGACCAAAAGGGTCCATGAATTACAGGAGCCTTTCCACCCCCTCCAAAGCTTTATAACCGGATTCACATGATCCACCCCTTCCCTTCACCCGAATCCAAAACATTTGGCTCATTTCTGGCTCCCAACCTCTGTCCCCTGGCTTGCCCTTGCTCTGTCCCCTGACATACCCTTGCTGTCCCAGGGTCTGGCCAACGCGAAGGCAACAAATGCCAAACTGTAATGAAAAAAGCTTTTCATTTTCCGATCAAAATAAGAATCTGAAGCACTGGAAATTTCACAGCAGAGCCTCTGCTCATGAGGTCTCCAGGCCTTGAGACCTTCCGATAATTCAATTAAGCTCCGACCATTTGAAAGCCAGTTTGAGCAGTGTCCTGGCTCCAAACTCTGCAGAGTTCACCGGTCGCTAACCATTAGCCTCTGCCGTGCTCTCGCCTCTTGCACTGTTAACCTGCATGCATTTGGGGGGATAAAGTCTCGCACAGCTCCTGAACCGTTTCACAGGAAAGTCTGTTTTGATTTGTTACACCTTTTAGAAGTGTCACAAAATATTACAACTTCCAGACACCCGAAAGGGTGCGCCGAGCATTTATCTGTCTAGGTAGAGTTAAAATTAAACCAATTCTTCCAAAATACTTGTGAACAGGTCAGAAAAGATAAAGCTCAGATGAAGCAGATGAAATTGATGTTTTGGCAGTCACAAGTGATTATATCAGAGCATTATCCAGGTGACAGTTTTGCTACTTAAGCTATCCTCTTATTCGTTTTCTTTTTTTTGGGATACAATTATTCGTCTATAGGGCTTGTGAATAATTCATTGCAAATACAGTGTGTTGCAAAATGCTGCCTTTTTTTTCACCGCTGTAAGTTTGTATGTTGGTTTCTTCACCTTGAGACTTGAGTGACTTCCAGGAAAAAGCTAAGACAACAGGAGTTCCTTGCTTCAAGGTCTCTCTTCGCTCTTGGGCAACTTCTATGCTCAAATATCTACTGTTCTTTTGTTATCCACAGTATCTGAGCTAACTCTGCTGTCACCTCAGCAGTCTATCAGATTGGTAGTGATGCTGTCAAGGTAAGAGTCCCATCCAAAAAATGTCACTGAAGGTGCTAACCAAAGGTCTGCAGAACCTGCTTGCCAGTGTAAGAGTTTGCAAGTAAATAGCGTGAACTGGAAAGATCAACTTCCCTTGAAGCACTCGCTTAGTTGTGGTGTCAGAGAGAGTGCTCGCAGCATCACTTGCAGAGGCTTGCGCAAGAGGGCTAACAAATGAGGACCGCTCCACCGTGAATGCTGCAAGATCTGCCTTGTTCCACCCCGTTAGACCCTGCACTACAGCCCTTGGTGTGAGAGGTTTCCGACCACTTTGGTCTTGAATCCATGCTGGAAAAATGATTAATAACAAGCCAAATGCTGAATTATGCTTTGTCTAGTAGAAAAAGAAAATCAATAACTCAGAGTCGTAAAAGCGCTGGTAGATTTGTACAGCAGCAAGACATACCCGAACTCTTTTGCTGGGTTTGCTTGAAGGCAACCTCCTCTGTTGCCAAAAGCAAAGGTCACCAGAAGCTGCAGAATAGCGTGGGAAAACCTGCCTCAGACTTGGCCTGCAGAGCAGAAAGACTGATTTTTTTTTTCAGCCCTGGGTTCTCTCTTCTCAAGAGAAATTTATTTATAAGAGGAATGACGTTTCCTGCCACATTCTTAACGTGCTTGCAGCTTGGGATAAGAACATGGGAGCTTTGCCTTCTGCCATGTGTCTGCTATGGCAATAAATATCCATTTACAGATTTATCTCTGCCTGGTGTGTTTTAAAGTCATGATATGAATGAGCGTTCATGGGTATCCATTCAGAGAGGAAGTGTCATAGGCAAGTACCGGTCCCAGCTCCGCACCGGTGTACATTTACGCTTGTGTAATGGAGAGTGGAGTTCTGGCTTGGGGCTCTGGCAGCATTTTTAATCTTAGCTTATCTTCTTAAGAGGCACAAGAAATAAAAAAGCAATCTAGACTGAAATCCTGCTGAGCTGCAAGCATCCACTGACACAACTGGGTGCAGGGCCTTTAATTTGCTGTATGTGAGAGCTGGGACCTAAAGCTGGGGTGCAAACTGCAGGACCTAATTTAAAATGGCTTTTCCAGTCATATCTCTCCCAGCTTGATCTGTTTCTTACAGCACTTCATTTAGTCTGGAGATGGCCTTCCTTTTCACACAGCATCTGCAGTTCCATCCTTTGAGACTTGAAGGCAGAAGAGAGGGCAGACTTGGTCCTTTTTAATACAAGAAAGCTGCGTGGTTTCTCTAGGCTTTCTAACTCAAAAAAACAATGCCTTGGGTTTGTGGTGAGAAACATTCCCGTGGCTGGAAAATAGCCAGGGAGGTCTTGGGAGAAGGAGTAAATATGTGTTCTTCTTTACCAGTGCCTTGCAACAGCAGGAAGAGATCTCTGAATGGTGCTAGGCATTTGTTAGACATTAGCAGGACTCTATTCATCTTCCTCTCACACACATCCGCAGCACATGGATATAATAAAGATAGCTCGCAGGCATAAACCGTCTCACATTAATAATGCAGAGGGAGAAGGGACTACATATTTAACGTGCATGTTTACTGCTGGGGGAAGGAGACCCAGAGAAGGAAGAGCTGGTGGGGAGGGCTCTGTGTTGAGAAATACTGTGTTAGGGATGGGATTCATGTTGCCTGGTTTGGGGGAGGTCCTCTTCCAACCAAGGTGTCCCTGTATACGCTGGCTAAAGGAGAGCTGGCTGGAGTTTAAGGAGTTCTTAATTCAGGCAAACATGGGTGTTCAGGGGACCCCCTCTGCAACCCCTGCAGAGTATTTTGACTCCGCAGTGATCCCAAAGGCAGCCCGAGGTGCTGTCCAGGATGGAGATGTCTCATAGACATCAGCATTGACTTAGATGAACCCGAGTTATGTCTCAGTCCTGACACTGGCTGCTGGTGTGCCCCATGGCATGAAACTTAATTCTGCCTCAGCTGACATGTTTGGTGACCTCTGTGCCATACCAACTAATATTTAGCACTGCCCTGTTTTATTTGGACTTGTAAAAGCCTTTGCAAAGCCATCTGTTCCGCTGGGTGCATGCCACGCATTGCACAGATCTCTCACATCTCAGGCTTTACATGTGCAACTCGCTCGCTCGGGACCATATTTCAGGCTCTCTCACTGTCGCAGCAGGATTTTGGGGACTCTGAGCTTAGAAACACAGCTCCTGTGTGGCTTCGGGACCCCAAGTGCAGGGTATCTGCCTTGCCACTTCTAGCTGGTGGGGGGCTCCAGGGAGAGAGAGCATGATGCATGCTGCAACCAGGTTGACCACAACCTCATGGGCCAGGTGCCCGATGGGGCAGGTCTGTGACGAGACGGAGAGAATAACAGCAAAGACAGAGAGTTGGGACAAAAAAGAGCCGGTTGCAAAACCCATCCTACCAAATCCGCTGGCAACCCTTACTAGCAAGGCTCCAGCATTTGCCTGACAAGAAGCCTAAACCACCGCAACCTTAGGTCAAGGAGTGGGAAGGAGAGAAATAAACTGTGGATGTGACTGAAAATAAAACAACACAACCCCCCCAACAGCAGCCAGTCACTTGGGCTGCGCGTGGAGTTGTTAAGTGCCAAGTCCCCTGCAACGCTGGTCATCCCTTACGCATCCGTTCTCGCCTCCTATATAAATACTGACCTTCTCCAACACCTTCTCCTGCAGGTGTTTCCATACTTTCCCTTGCTCCCCACAATGGGGTTACCTCCTGGAAACACCCTGTGAGAGTACTGTTGACTTTTGCACCTCTCCATCGCATGGACTAACACACAAAGCAAAGCCAGAGGGCTCAGGCAGCTGTTGCTCAGGCAGGTCAGTATGGGCAGTGTGTTTCCAAAGGGGATGTATCTGTGCATGGGGGAAAGTGGTCTGTCTCTCTTGCTCTCACTGTATCTTGTGTATTGCCCCTTTTCCACACTGTTATATGACTTGTCTCCAGGCTCATTGGTCTCACGTATGGTCTGCGTGAAAGCATGAACCCTTCCAGCCGGGGAGGGACCCGCCATGGCCGGCAGTGGCGGAGGATGCTGCAGCAGCTGACAGCTCGCCCCAGCTGAAAAATCATCTGCCACCTTGCGGGAAGCCGCCTTTGAAAGAGAGACCATCTCCTCCGCCTCCCCACGCTCGCAAGGGCAGCTGCAAAGCCCCCAGACGCCGACCCATCTCCTGTGATCTGGGTCAGCAACAGCAGTGCCTCTCCACAGGGGGAGAGCTGGGCACTGTACAGGGGACACAAACAAAATCCCTGTCCCCAAGGCAAGTTAAGACTGCAGGCAGGGCTGCCTGCCCCGGGACTCTTTCAGAACCATCATCTTGAACCGCAAAGCCCAAATTTACCAGGAGGGACATTTCTGAATGTGCTCCAAAGCAACAAGCAACAATCAAACAACAGCAGACCAAAGCTGTGTGAATAATTGATTATCTTTGGTTTGCTTGACGGACTGGAAAGGCAAAGAAAATATGTTTCAGGTTGACGCAAAGTTATTCTGCTTTCCCTTCTGCCAAATGGAGAAGGAAGAAAAACAAACGAAAAAATGGTTTTGTGTTTAACTGAAACACTTTTTGACCTGCATTTAATTTTTGAGATTTTTTTTCATATCCCTTAAAAAAAATCAAGGCATTCATCCAAATGAAATTACACTGTGTTTAAAAGAAAAATTGGAAAAAAAAGGATTTGAAATGTCCAAACCCAGATTTTTCTTTTTGTTTTGAGTGACGCATGCAACAGACACGAAGTAAACTCACAGGTGGCTTCAGCTGCTGCAAAACTGCTTTTCAGCAAAACAGATGCCTCGAGCAAAGGTTTCCCTCAGTCCTGCACGAAGCAACTCTGAGCCACTCTGGGCTTTCAGAGCTTCTACAAGTGCCACCAGCCATGGACCAGCGGGTGCAGCACCCCTCACCTACCCCCGTGGCACCCTGCCCAAACCCCCGCGGCAGAGAGCGTGCAGACCGTGCCCATTCCCTCCAGCCGAGCACCGTTTCAGGGGACATCAGCAGTGACAAGCAGAGGGGGTGTGCAAGGTGTCCCTGTCCCCTGGGGGGCTGTGCCACCCCTGCCAGCTGCAGCGGAGGCAGCTTGCGGTGCAAAGGCAGCCTGAAGTGCCCGATGAGTGCTCGGTGACACTCAGTGTGTGCTCCGCAGGTGTCCATCACTCTCTGAGCTGAGACCCGTGTCCCAGCCACCGCCTCTTCACCAGCCTGTCGATCCTTCAAAGCGATGGGACCCCCCTGGCCCCCTGGGTACTGCTGCTAAGGCGAAGTGCTTTCAGGAAATTAATGACATAATTATGGCTTCCCCAGGACCCGCTGCTACACCCGTCACAGCAAGAAAGCAGCCTTGGCTAGGCAGGGACTGCCAGCCCTGCCGAGTCACATTGGCTGGCACCGACCAGAGCAAGACGTCATGCACCGTATAGCCCATATTGCGCTGTGCAACCACTGCTCGCCATACATCTGTGCTGGGACAGACTCTAGTGGGCATCTGCATCTATGTTCAGTTACACAGAGCCCTTCCACATCATCCTGAGCTGCTATTCATTATTTGACATTATTATTATTTACTCCCCGCTGCTACAGGTCGGTGCTGCCATATGCTGTCACACTGTCTCAACAAGTATTGATTATTAGAAATGATCCTTTTCAGCAATTATTACCTCTGAGTATTATCACAGAGACTTTAACTAGTTCTAATTGCTGCACGTTATGTTACTGTTCCTGCTGGCACTGATTACTACGCCAAAGTATCACACAGCCTCTGACTAGTACTAATTCCCATTCATCACCATACAGGTCCCACCAATAGTCATTACTACACACCATGGCATACACCAATAGTAATTTCTAAACACCATGACATAACCCCTACTAGCTCTGACTACTAACGGGGCAGACAACTGCTACCAAATGGTACCCTCCTCATCCTCTGGGCATGCATTCAGGACAAAGAAATCACGGCTTACCCTTTCCACACTGCGTCTCCTCAGTGATCCATATGGTATTTTGAATAAAAGTCTTCGGGTCCTACCCGGAGTCACAGCTGTCTGCACTACCATAGTGCGGAGCTAACTCGTGTGTGTGTGCCTGTGTGTGTGAGGGAGAGAGCTCACAGCACACACAGGCTTCCTTTGAAATAACTCACAGTCTCATCTAGATTTTCCCAACTATCAAATAGCTGAGTGGGTTTTCACATCAGACCATATGAGTCAAGATGTGGCTTGTTTCAAAGAAGGAGGGGGGGAAAGGGGGAAAAAAAAAAAAAAAAGGAAAACCCAAGCCTTGTAACCTTAACAACATGCTTCGAGCAGCGTATCTTTAGCTTCCTTCTGTTTCTCGGTGTAGTTTGCTCAGCAGGATTGCTGCGCCACAGAGGTGGAAGAATTAAGCTTCTGGGGAGAATGTTCCAAAAATGTCAAGCTCGCTTCTTGTTGCTACAGATGGTAACCAGGTCAGTTGTCTAATCAAAGCTCTATCAGAGTTATTATACATTTTGCCATGTGACTGCAGACCCCTCTGGTTTGCTGTACAGTAGATCACATGTTCACCTTAAAAAGAATATCTGGTGTATCACCATCTGGTGCAGAGATTAATGTTAAATCCTACATTCAGATATTCCGCTCTCCTAGATGTTGGAAAGCACATACCCAGAGCACCGGGCTCGAACAGATCCCCTGGGCTGCTCAGCTAAACACGAGCACTCACCGGCTCAGGCTAAGTGGTCTGTATGGCACAGTGCGGTGCGTGCATAAGTACAAAGAACGGACGTCACCAATCACACTCACGTCTGTACACGTTGGTATCAGTGAAAGCCTGCTCGGTGATGCCCACAGCTTCTATGTGTGCTTATAAAATTCATTATATTAGAGCTGTCTATAACTGTGAAGTGTTGTCTTCAGAAGGTCAGTCTCAATGTCTACTTTATTTTTCTCTTATAAAACCACATGAGAGACTAGCAGACAGTGATATTTCCTTTCTCTGGAAGAAAAGTTTGAAACTATATTTACACTTCAAATTGTACACAAGTGTTTTGGAAATGGGGAAGATTCTTTCCCTTCCCACAGACTTTCTGCAACACCAGGAGTCGTCCCAAAGCAGCCAGGTGTGATTCGGTGTTTTTGTAGAAATGTGTTTTGGATGTTGTGCTCATTTCCATGCTCAGTTACAGGTACTGGTCTAGATGCAGTTTAGAGTTAATGTGTGCAAAGTGGGAGCTTCTCGATGCACCGACTCCATAGCGATATTCTGAATTTGCTTAGTAAAATGGAAAAGATTTTGGCTCATGCTCTTTTCCTTGGAGCAGTCTAGCTGGGAGAGCAAAATCTGCTGAGCTGTGGAGCCAACCCCTTCCTCCATGTATTGTTCTCTTTTTAATGCAAAACTAAAAATACTTTGTTTTGATTGAAGTCCAAAAGCCAGGATGAAGGTGTTAGGGACATGACATTAAAGAAACCGTTCAAAATAAAGAAGAGAAACTCTGTATCTGCTCAGCATATGCACATGCATTAAAACCAGCCAAAGAAAAAACCCACCAGCTTGATGTGGGAAACTCTAAATATTAAAACAATCGGCCTTTGTTCATAATTAGTTCCATATGTCTCTTGCCAAAGAGAGTGAGAGAGACAGGAAAAGATGGAAATATCTTAAGCGTGACTGACTTATATAGGTTCTTTATGTGGAATAGGTGCAGAGTTAGGGTCTTTGCTTTTTACAAGGTTTTTTTAGGATTGTTAATGCCCCCCTGCCATCTCACAGGATGCCTACCTGTTTATTTAAGCACGAGTTGGCTGGCATTTCCCAGCTGCCCACAGGGAACCCTTGCCTGCATCAGCGGAGCCACTGGGGATCTACCGGTGGAGAAAGAGGGCAAAGGCGACTGCGATCTGCTTTACTGGGAGCTTTGCCTGAATAAAAACTGAGTCAGGAGCTCGGGGGTGAGTGCCTCATGTGAGAGCAAAGATCTCCCTGCTCACCCAATCTGAAGCCCTGGGCTGGGGGGGCCTCCTGCTCATGCCAGCCCCCTTCCCCAGAAGCTCTCGTATCCCTGCAATCAAGGTCCCCCTCAGGTCCAACTCATAGAAAGACCAGCCTTGTAGATAGAACTTTATCCACTAGAGGGGACAAAGAGCCGTGGGACACATCTCCACCCGTGTCTATGAGCAACCAAACTCCAGGAGCAGAGGCAGACAGTCTGGTGGTACCAGCACGAAGCACCACATAGACTCATTTTCTCCACAGGGGAAAGGGGAGCATTCATTCAGTCATTTCCATGAACCACAAGTTCTTTGCGTAGGTTTTTAGGTCTTGCAAATGAAATGCAAATCTGTGTATTGCTCAAGGCAGCTGAAACCTCTTACGCATGTGAAAAGTAGAAGAAATCCATCCATTTGCATAGCATTGGAACCAGTTCCAACAAGATCCCTGCATATCCCAACGGGCCTCACTCTTCCCTCCCTCACTGTGCTGCACCCCAGGCACAACTCTACAGGTACCCTCCCCAGAAACCACATAAAACTGGAGACCTGGACCCACTGTGACACTTTCTCTTCCTTCTGTCTCATTCCTCATTTCCCAGTTGGTATGAACCCGGAGACAGGAAGCCAGACCAGAATCATCAGGACTGAGAAGCATGAGGTTTTGGCTTTCTATTTTTAGAGCTGTTTAATGTTCATCAGTAGGCAAGGGTATAGGGATTAGTTTGATTATTAGGATTCATTTGATAGATTCCCTATAGGATAGGTAATGTAAAACATGTTCTCGTGATGGTCTTTCTAAGTTGTTCCCGGAGAGGTAGTTTAGGTGTTTGTGGCAGATGATGGGCACTTCAGCCCATCAAATTCTGAATTTCCCTCTGGAGAACCCCCTTTCTCTTGTAGTTGAGTGCAGAGGCAGATTAAGATGACCAGACTCATCACTGAGGCTTCATTCAACTACATCGTCTGCAAAGACAATCTCCGACTGAAATTAGGAAATAAAAGCCGAAGTATTGTAAGGGAACGTCCTGGCCTTGCCACCACAGACCCTCAGAAGAGACACGGCATATTTACTAACTGCTGAAAGACGAAACTCTTTAAAGCAGTGGATGCTTTTCAGTACTAATTGCAGGCTGCCAGGAACAGCGGTTTGTGGTAACAACGCATCAGAGGAAAGTACGTTCCAACAGATTGCTATTTAGACTAGATTTTTTTTTTGTCTTTAGTGAAAAGGAGAGAGAAATCATTTACTGATGCAAAGCGTGTCTTACATTTGCAGCAGACAAGTCAAGTTTCAAGTCAGTGTATGCCCAGCGGAGATCAGTGAATCGAAACCAGGGACAGCAGTGGTACAGACTGAAATGTAGTGTGCGGGATCTATCAGAGCTATCAATAAGACACTGTTTTGTAATACTGAGAAGTACAGAAAAACCCACTTAAGTTCTGTACTCCATAAAGACATGAGCATGGCAACAGATTAAGAGGAGAGCATGGATAACTTGCAGCTCCTGACGGTGTTTTCCATCCTGGATGATATCTATGGTTTCTATCAATAGCAAAGCCAAATTCTTCCCTGGAGTCCCCACAGGGAAACCACTTGTATTTGAGCTCTTTAGCAGCTCCTATTAATCTTAGTGGAATTTCTTACTTCCCACTGTAAGAAATCCTCCCTAGCTGACTTGTTGGGACATGGCAAAGCCATAGGAAGACAAGAACAGCGATGTTTTAGGGTTGCAGGCCCTACAGTGACCTAGCTTATGTTTTATTGCATCCAGAATCAGACTGCGAAGGAAACTGCCTTGTTGCGAGTGAAAGATAAGCACAGGTTGTCATTGCAAATTCAGCTTGCCTTAAAGTTAAAAACCTCCAATTTTCCAGTCTTACACGGTGTTTTACAGAAACGTTACAATCACTCTAGCCTGCGGATGGATGTGGGAAAACGCACTGGGTGGAGCTCCGTTCCCATACGAGCCTTCTCCATCAGAGCCGGCAATAACCTGCCAGGGCGAGAGGGGACATTCACGGTCCCCAACCACGGAAAGCCTGGGGGCTTCCCCTGTGTGCGGGAAGGCTGTGTGACATCTGGGGACCATGCAGACCATCACATGTCCCTGTCTCCCCTGGGCAAGCAGTGCTGCTGTTGCGGCAGCTCCTGCTTCGGCACATGGGAGTGCCTTTGGCTGGGTGCAGCAAGCCAGGCTGAATATGAAGGTCAGCTCTGCACTTGAACAGAGATTCTTGCTTTCTTTTACTCTGTTTTGGTGCTCTGGGTTATGCAGTGATCAGAACAGTGTTGGACTGCGTGTGCAGCATGTCCATCACTTGTACTGACAGAAATGACTGGGAATTTAGGCTCCTGTGACAGCTTTGCATTGTGCTACAGCAAGGTTGTTTGACTATGTGCAGTTCTTAGACATGTTAGTAGGTCTGACTAGCATAGGCCTAAACAGAAACCCAGAACCAAGCACTTCTGGACTCAGAGAAGTTCATATCTGATGCACATTGCTGTAGGTTAACCCAGAATGTAATGTTAGATGTTCATAAATTTCCTCATTCATTGGTATTGCAGCAGAAATATCCCCATGGCCGCTCATCTGTTGCTTTTTGTACCTCAGCCTTGGGTGTCACGGGGAATGGCTGGCAGAGCAGAGTCTGAAACCCAGGATGTCACCTGCTGAGCCTGCACGTAGCCAAGTGCTTAGACCCATCAGCTGGTGTGTCCACCAAGCCAGCAGGTTCTTGGCACAGCCTCTAATGAAAGTCACGGCACAGATATAGACACCTCAGAAAATGTCTTCAGGAAAGGAGACAGACCTGTACCCTTCCTCTTCCCCTACTGCCACCCAGCAGACTCTCCAGGAGCAGCCTCCATCTCACCTCAAGTTCTCCTCCCCACCCACCGTCCCGTGTATGGTCCTTGCTAGGGAAAGCGGTCCCAGCCTCCGTGCATCCAGGCAGATGGGCTCCTGGAAAACCCTGGCCAGAAGAACAGCAGCAGATAGCAAGTGGGGCCTCTGCTAGATGGAAGGACATTTCCCTTGTGTTTTAGTATGCCGGTAGGTCGGCTCTTTTCCCACATAACTCAGAGAGACAGTAATTAATTAGGGAGGGAACTTGCCTGACCCCATTGCCCTGGAGACACGCCCCTGTAAACATCACGAAGGGATCGCAGAGGCCACCTCTGACTTCCAGGGCTTATATAAACAGAAGAGGAGATATTTGGCAACAAGACCACATTCCCACATCACGGATTTGTAGCAGAGGCTGGATGTGATGCATACAGTAACAGTCATGCACTCAGCTGGGGTATGACTGTGCAATATTTCTACCAGGGGTCTGGTCTAAAGTCTTTGCAAATCCCAGCGACTGCAAGGAACGTGCAAATATCAAGTCTTAAAATGTGAGCGGGCTATTCCTGTGTAGTGCTTAGTGCTGCTGATTTCTTCAATTCCTGAAAAAATAGGGGTGTGCTCAACACGGCATGGAAGGTACTCAGCCTTGAGCTAGATTTAAGGCTTAAACAGGATATGTGACATATGGACTATGTCAAACACTGTGAAGATAAATGCTTCTTTGTTCTGTGTAATTTTCCCTCTTTTAAAACTTCATCCTTGTTACACTGCTTTGATTAATCTTAATATATTGCGGGAAACCATATGTGTCTGCGCGAGGGAAGGAGAGAGAGTTATGTTGCCCCAAGAGAAAGCCACATGGATAGCACAGAGACCAACATGTCCCTAAAGAAAAGAGGAAAGCAGAGGACTCATGAGAGACATTAGGAGGGGTTTTTTAAGCCTTGCCAGGCCTGGTAAACAGCCTCTCAGGCAAATTTTGTTTTGTAGCTGAGGTCTCGCAGGCATGGAATAATGATGGCTTTTCTCTGAGTGAGGAGAAAACTGGGTTAGCGCAAAATTGAAAGAGGAATTGCTAACACTGGCAAAATACAAACCCAATTTGGTTATGTTCTGAGCTTTGTAGATTTATATGGACAGACGAAGAAATGTGAAGTTTGTCTGACTCCCTGGATATTCAGCCTTGGAGTCTCTCCCTGTAATTCCTATCAGTTTATATTTTATTTCTTCAGCATTCCTGTGCCGGCCAAGCTGTAACAACACCCTACCTCAGTTGTGGGAGACATCTGGAGTGGCATTTACCTCTCTTAACTTTGGTTGCTTTCACCTGAGCTTGTTGTCTGGACTCCTTTTGTCATCAGTGAAGAGAAATGGGCACTTGCAAGGTACCTCAGCCGCCTACTTTGCTGGGAGGTGAATGATACCTGAAAGTGTCAACGTCTCCCCACTGATTATAAAATAAGCTTGCTAACTGGCCACTCTTGGTCTGCTTCTCCAGCTATCAGAAGTTCTGCCGTGTCCCTTGGTAGCTGTATTTGACTACCTTGCCTTTGCTAACATCCCTGTTGGCATTCGCACTCCCAGCTCTTCATTCTCACCATCTTCTTTTTGTGCATTGTTCGGCACGGGCGAGCAAGCCTAGGCTGCTCCACAAAGCTCTTCTGTTCCACAGAGGCTTCCTGAGGGTCAGCAGCGCGACCTGACTCTCATGGGAGCGAGGTTAGGAGTTATCTGCAGTTGACGGCACTGTGCACAGGGCTGCAGCACAACACTATGGCTTTTCTTCTGCTTCAGGACTCTTCATGGCAGCTGTGCCTAGTAACCTTGGTCCCTGGGCTGGGACAGCTGGGTTCAAAAAATGACTCAACAAATTCATGAAAGAATGTCTACTGTGGGCTGCTAAATTCGAAGACACCATTTCAGGGTCAGGAAACCCCGGAGTGCAAACAACTGGTGGCTGGAAGATGACTGCGGAGACTGTGGCTATGTACTTGCCTTGTTCCTACGTTTGTCTGTAGGCACCTGATGTCGGTTGCTGCCCGAGACGTGATGCTGGACTAGGTCATTCATTGGAAAGACCTGGCAGGATCATTTTTATGTTCTTATTTTCAGAAGTGTCTAATCAAAACCTGATGGACAGCGACCTAATCGGATCTTTTTAATGTCGCAATCATGCTGAGCAAGTTCAGCTTTTAGTGCAGGTCAAGGGGCCCGATTCTGCTCCTACCCACCACACTGGCAAAACTCAGGCTGACTCCAGCGGTGGAAGATGAGGCTTTAAATCTCCTGCAAACCGGATGCTGAGGATAAACTGGAGGATGCTGCTGTTGCCAGAGAGAAACACATTAGGAGCTGCTTCAGAGAACTGATTCCTCTGATAAATAAACACATGGAAATACGCATTATATTGCAGAGGGCGAGGTTAGCACCCACGCTTCTGCATTATGCATGATTTGTGACTGCTCCAAGTACGAACTTGCTGCTTGCTCTTCGATTAGCGAGTCCTGGCAGCCTGGCAAAGCCACACAATTTATTGCTGCTATAAAGGTTAATAGATCACTTTACATGTTGATAATGTCTTATTATTGCAATGGTTATTGAGAAAAATGTAACAGAGACACCAGGAGTCGATAGTAACTGCAAGAATGTTTGATTACAGCAGGGATGGAGACCGCTGTGTGCAGGGTTCCCTGTGCAAATGGTGGTCAAAGCAAGTCTGTCACAACCATCTTTCCGCACCCCTCCTCTCTCCCGTTGTCCTCAGTACCAGCTATGAGAATGGCTACTGTTTACCAGTGCTGATGGCATGAGAAAGTGGGAAGGTTAATGGCGTAATTGCCCCGATGGACAAAGAATAACACCTGTCTATGCCAGAGCGTGCCAGGACCAGATGCAAAGACACACTTCATTCTTGGCGCTGGAGATCTGTGTCCCAGACATTGATGGTTGGATTATTCTGCAGTTGTGGTGGTGTGTGATACTCTGGAGGGAACAAATCACCAAACTGTGATTCTGCAAGTCGGATTTCTACTCCTTTTTAAGCTCAAATTGTTTCATGTGCCTCTGTCTCAGTTTCCTTATCTGTAAAATGATGAGGAGAAGAGCTGGCACTTATCACTGCTGTTTTTGTTGCTACTTCTCTATTGTTAAAAAAAAGCTGGGACACTTAAATGCTCCTCTCTTGGCAGCTCTTAAAACTGAGCTGCCAGTGACCACTCCAGACCCTCACTGGGACAGAGTGGCCTTGTCCACCTCGTGGTGCCATCCCCATTGCCACAGTCTGCCAGGGAGCCCTGCCTCCTCTTGGCACCAAGGGACCCCACCCTCATTTTGGACCCTTCAGTGATAGGGTTTGATTTCTTCTCCTTCAAATATCCCGCTTTACTTCTGGCTGGACACAGCAGTTTGACTCAGACCTTAATTCCTGTTCATCGCTAGCTGGCAGAAGAATGAGCCAGAATACTTGCAGCATCCCAGGTAATTTCCTCTGACTTCCTCTGACTAAGTTATGCTGTTAGAAACAGAGATTTAGTTTCATATCCTTGCTATTTTGGTGTTAACTCTGCCAGGACCTGACAACGTGGGGAGGGAGAAGAGCAGCTGTTTCTCAGGCTGGACCATAGCAAATCCCCATTGCTACATCCACCCGGGGCAAAGCAGCCACAGCCCCTCTCCACGCCAGGAAGCCCTTGTGAATGTCACTTTCATCAGAGAGACTTCTATGTATCTACACACAGATATTTTTATATATATCTATATATAAAAATATATTTTTTATATATATACACTTATGTGCGTATGTATATATTTATCTGTGGAGTGGTGGGAGGAAGGCTGAGGAGCCAGCTGTGGAAATAGATGTCTGCAGGAATGTAGACGGAGCTATGGAGTGTACTGTGGGTTTGGCAGGCTTGGTCGTGTTTGGATGGTGTCTAAGACCCCATGAACCCTTGGAGATAAATTGCTTGTTGTTTCCCAGGTTGTATTTGGAGTGGGCCAGGGATACAGCGTTCATGGTTTAAGGACTTCATCTAAGGCTCTTTTTCTCTCTTGTGATATCTACTACAGCTCCATCACTCCTGCTTGCAGAAATCAGTCTCCTTTTTGAGGCTGGCTGATGTTTGACTACTTCAGGCTCAGTTTTTCACCAGGATTATTACCCTTTGTCTGTTTGCTTGAGAGTCTGTTTCTTCCAGGTCTAAAGCCACCACCATAATGCAAGGAAAAGCATCCCTCAGTGGGGCAGGCTCCACAGCCCACTTCACTCCCGAACTCTCCCAGACATGCCATGCAAAGTGCCCCAGGCATGCTGGGCACGGTGTATCATGGAGCCTTGCTCTAACCGTGCCTAAGGCAAGGCTTGGAAGTCAGCAACATCGGTCCTGAGGTGTACCTCAAAGGTCTCCTTTCACAGCCTGCACAAGAATAATTAACGGGTCCAGAGGCAAGCAGGGTTTGGCTCAGGGATGCCTTTTGCAAGCAGTGAAACAAGGATTCACAGCCTGTATTTCTTACCCAGACTCCCTTTTCCCCTTAGCACACCGGAGGGACCCGCGGAGCTTGTCCCTGCACTGCACCCCTGCCTCCCTGTCCGAGTTTCTCCAGGCAGCCAAGTCCCAGCTCATCAAGCAGTTCGGTGGCAGCCCACAGGTGCTGACAGCTAATTATGAAATGTTGTGTTGGAGGCTTCCCTTTTATCTCGCCTCGTAGAGCCCAGCCAAGCTCTCCAACGCCCTTTGGTAATAGGGGAAAGGAAGGATCAGTGCAGCAACAGCTGCTTTTCTGATAGCGGGATGACAACGCGGCAAGTACACCGTGTCCTGGAAGGAAATGGCAGCTCGTGCCATGTGCATGTAAATCTCTAGTCTCCGGAGAATAAAAAAAAAAAAAAGAAAAAGTGTTCCTGTGTAATATTAGCTTTCCAGAAGAAGTGTTATATATATCTGCTGCCAAGGCTTGCCATCCTCCCTGTGAAACTCTGCTGAACTCACTCCAGGTAAGTTCCTACAGGACAACTGAGCTAAAAACCTTGTCCAGAGAAAAACTGGCCCAATCCTGCAGTCTTTCTTCAGTCTGTATTCCTGCAGAAGCCAAATTACATCAAGGTGGGTTAGTCTGAGCTGAGCTAGGGCTCCGTTTTCTTTAGAAACTGGTGGTTTCTTCTCATTTGCTGTCTACTATAACCTTTCTCTCTACACTGTGATAAAATGGGCTTGCTAGCTTGGTACGAGCTGTTAAAGTGGGCTTTGTCAGGGTCCACTGATCTGGGAATGGGTTACTGCCCCTGTGGTCCAACAAGCATTAAAACTACGTTTCTTCAAAGGAAAAAAAAAGACAACTCAAGGCTCCACAGACCACAGCTTCCCAATTTTGTAAGTAATTGCCTGGTTTGGAGCAGTGGAGGGCACCGGAGGATTGGAAGAGGAGCATTATGGTGACAGATGGCTTCACTCTTTCAGCAATAAACCTGACATGGATGAAGATGCATGGCATGGAGCAGGCTTCGAGATCATGCCCAGGAGGGTCCTGTTACCTGGCAGTCCGTCCGCCTGCAGCCCATTCAGCCCCGCTGGTCCGGCCCCATGCTCCTCACCCAAGTACTAGTCTTGCTGGTAACGGCAAAACACTTGGTAATGGATTAATGACCTCTGACGACCCTGGCTGCTAGAATGATCTATAACAGCCAGACCTTTATGTTTTGTCCTTCCTTCACATTGAGTTTCATATTTACTTTTCTCTATCCAATAGTAGAAATTATTTTTAGCACTGCTCAATGGACAGGTGGTTTAAGATCAAACATAGCCGCAAGGCAAGGCGATGTATGAGTAAAGCCTGAAAATTGTGCCTGATTGTGTCAGAAAAAATGATTCTGCGTTAGGAATATTTGGTCCAGATTATCTGAAATTCTTCCTGCCATAATTCCTAGCTAGTTTTTAGAAGAGCCCAGCTAGCTGAAAACATGGTTAATCATCAGGGAAAACTTATTTCCTTGATTTGCACAGGGGCTAGATTGGATTCACAGTCCTGATAGTCAGTGAGACGCGAAGCCTGGACGTGCCACCCCTGAGTCCTCCAGCAGCAGGCTCCGCAGAGGGACAAGGGGGGCGAGCAGCGACACTGCTGCAGTGTCCCCTGCACAATGCTGCACAGACACACCAGCTCTTCAGAGCCAGCTGGGGCTCCGGCGTGGCACAGCGTGGCACCGCACAGACATGTCCCTGCATGACAATGTCGGCTGTGACTGCAACGTCCCAGCTGGGGACGTTTCAGTGGGTTTCCGGAATTAGACATTTGAGGTACTGCTTCAAAACACAACCTGAGAAGAGATCCATTGGTTTCACAGATGGAGGACACCTGCACCTCTGGAGAATTTGGCCCATATTTTGTTTGGTCTACTGTCACCCTCATTACAAAAAAACCCAAACCCCAAAACCCATGAGGAAAGACACTCGGATGGAGGCAAGAGGTGAACATAAGGCTAGACAAAGCCTAGGCACAGCTCCAAAACTGTGCTCACAAAGGCATGAAGAGCCATAGAAGAAATGAACCCATATGATCTCTCTCATAGGGCTGGGTAGTTCTCAGCAGGGCAGAAGGCATTTCATGTCCTTCAAACATGACCAGACAAGTGTAGGACTGTAGCTTTGGCTCTCTCAGCCTCCATCAACTCAGTCAGACCTGGCTTTCTGGATCTTGGCAGTCTCTCAGATACTGCTTGGAGCTACTCCGTGACAAAATGCCTTTAAACACCCCACTGTTCAATGACACCTGCCCCATGGAAGCTCCCAGTCTCCCAGGTGTGAAGCACGCAGCTCCATGAAGCGATGCTGAGCTGCAAATAGACCGAGAGGGATCGTGGTGCCAAGTTTATTCTACAGCAACTGCAAACAGTCCAAAGAAAGCACCGGCCCCTTCCCACGCAGACTAACTTTCACATGGCATGAGATGCGGATGTTGTATCTTTGCTTGTCATGGGGATTCAAACCCTTAGGGATTTTCTCTGGGATGCACAGTACTCACAGCTGGGGAAAGGAGCTGAACCCAGAGAGGCAAATAATCATTATGTTGATTCAAATCTTACAGCCCAAGGAGTATTTCAGTATTTCGCACCCTACGTAGAGGCTTTGACAGGGCAGCCTCCAACTATTTTCCTCTACCCCCTATCTCAGCAACCTGTGGGAAAGGGGACAGGGCACTCTCCAAAGCGCGGAGGGGAGATGCCAGCCCAGAGAGACTTGAATCCATTTCACAGCACAGATGGAAACCTTAGTAACTGGACTACAGGCTAGAAAGCCGGCAAGCTCTCCTGTTTTTTACTTTTGTGGTTGATGCCTAAGATTCCTCATCAATAAACCCTGAAATCTGAAGCATTTCATTTAAGAGATGCCAAAAAACTCTTCTGAAAATTCAGAATGTTACTTGCCATCTTATTTCTTGTAGCCTGAATTCAGAGAGTATGGATCACCTTGCCATGACTTTTTTTTTTAAAAAAGATAAATGATCTGGCAATCCCTCATCATTGTTCTACCCCCACCCCCAAAAAACCTTCCAAAACATGGCCATCTCTGACCTTTAGGCAAAACCCATCAAGCTACATTGGAAAAAGCAGGAATCTGTTTTGATATTTTTAAGAAACTTTTAAAAAGAGATTATACAGACAGATTCTTATCTCAGATGTGCAGAAGCAAATCGTACATTGCTTCACTGAGCTTTGATGACTTCAAGAAAGCAATTCCAGATTAACACTGGTTTAAAGAGTTTGACATATCCAGGAGGCATAAACTTGATTTTCTTGAAAAATCTTGACTACTTTTGCTTGCTCCTCCATCTCTTACAAAACTAACCCAAAAGTCAAAGTGGTAAAAGACTGTAATCCAATAGCTGTCAAAATCCTAAAGCCAAGGACACTTGATGCTAAGCAATACACAGTTTAAATGTTCTGTCAATGCACTTCTTTTACAGAGATATTCCTCAAACTGTTCTGACCAAAGCTCTCCTCCTCTTCATGTGCTTCATCAAAATTGTAGATGATACACAAACCCAATGCAGAATATACCCTGCCCTGAAGTCATGCTGTTCCAGTTTTGCACGTTACCACTTGCAGTAGATGCTTAACTACACCACAACACATTGGTAGTGTTGGACACACAGTTTATCATGAAATGTAAAGGAATTAAGTCAATGTATCCAAGTCAAGTCTTGGATACACCCTTACATTTGTATGATGCCTTCTGGATTATTAGCATCTCACTTTAAACAGGAAATTGTAGCTTACTTACGAACACATCCATCAGTAGGTGCTCCAGTGTCACTTCAATATCCTCTAATTTAGCTGCTAAAGTCATTGTGAATTCAAATGTTAGCTCTGGATGGAGAAGAGCGCTCAGGAGTCCCAATCCAAACCGTTTGTGGCCAAAGCTCGTTCTCAAACTGTCGCAAATGAGTTTCTCACAGATAAAGAAAATCCGAGAAATCAAAAATTAACATCTGAGTCCAGATGATGCCTGGACTCCGTGCCGGCAGTCAGTCCTGCTCTCGGGACTGAGGGTTATTCCATGTGTGCAAGAAGGGAGCAGAAGCTGCAATGTGCGTGCTGCTTTCCTTTCAGAGCTCCCCAGTCAGAAACATGGAGTTATATCTGGGAAACCACAACAGAGTGAGGGAGAGACACACACAGAGGGAGAGAGAGGGGAGGAATGGAATAAACTGGCTTTGACTATGACTGATATTTATAGGACTACTTGTTTTTGACTCCAGTCCATTTCTCTGTTCATTTCTGACCTTTCACAAATGGCTCAGCACACTGGAGCGTATTGTAAAACGGGGGCAGCAGGTCCCACAGAAGTTGGCTGTGACCAGTGCTGGGCCAATTCACACAAGCACACCATCAATAGCTCTTTGTTGGAGCATATCAGGCTCTGCGCTGTAGCCAGTGACAGAGGAGAGCACAGACGTGTAAAAAACAAGGAAACAAAAGTTGTTTGGATACTAATTTTTTCCTAAGAGTATTAATAGATTCCCTTACCCACTCCCCAAGGCATCGGACTACAGTGAGCGCAGTGATGAGTGCTGAGGTTGCGTACGAAGGGGAATAACCTTAAATAATCCTGCAGGGTTTGACTCTGCAAACGCCCTGGCACCCCCTTGGAAATGGCCTCCCACCGCTCAACCCCTTCAGCTCTGCAGCATCCCTGTCCAGGATGCTAAGCCCTTCTCAGGGCCAGACCCTTCCTTTTACTGTATTTACGGAAAGTTTAAAGCATGATCCTAAGTGCTTGCTGTTCCTCCGCACATCTGCTCCTACTTAAGTCAATGGAGAAAAGGTGACATTTCTGCTTGCTTAGCACTTTTTGCCTGTAGCTCTCACAGCTCTCACACCACATGTAGCGGTAAGGTACTGGTGGACCAGATCCAGCTGAAGCTAAGCCCAGTGGGGATCCTTCAAGGATTTTGGTTAATGCTGGCTGGGAACCAAATAGAGAAGAAACTGAGGCACAAAAAGCAGAAATACTGAAAGTCTTGGTATGGCCAGGAGCAGTGCTGAAGCCTCCTGCATCCTAGACAGTGCCAAGTTCACCAAACTGCCTTCCATGATGTCCACATTACCATGCCAAACTCTTTTTTATTTATTTAATATGTGCCCACACAGTTTGAAATCTCAGAGTGAAATCTTGCATGTGATGTATTCCAGACACTGGAAAAAACCCACAAGGTTGTCCTAAAGGATTCAGAAACCAAAGACCAGTATTATTTACAAAAATGTGAGATGGACAGAGTTGATGGAGCTTAGAGGGACCTCTAGTCATAAATTCCAACTAAATGTCCTCAGAGTTATAGCTGAAATCACATTTTCAGACATCTAGCATCAGCATCTGAACAGGAGCTGCCTCTGATGGCTGAGTTTTACTAGACAACAACATGATAGACCATTTGGGACATGATATGATGGATAGTTTCAATAGCAAAGAAGGGCACGTAATTCATTTTCCGGATGGACCAACTCTTACTCACACAAGGCCCCGCATCAGATAATAGGTTAGCTGCTCCAGGAATAAACCTAGCACGGGAAGCTTGTCTGCTGCGGAGAAAGCCTGTTCATCATCCACATGCTGCCCTTTCATTAGAGCTTTGACAAAGCGTCTATCTTCACCAGTCTGAGCGGAGGGGTGCTTTAATGAGCATGGATTGAACCACAGAGAAATATATTTGGAGGGTATTACATTGGAGGCGGTCAAAACTCAAGGAACTGTAACGCAGTATGCCCATGAGTGTGCTAGCATGCATTGCTCACCGCTGCAAGGGGCCACGTGGGTTTCACTGCAGACAGGATTTCACGTGTTCTGCTCTCTAGAAAGTATTTGCAGAAGAACACCTGACTGTTAGTAAGCCTTCATCTCCTCTGGCATGCGTGGAAATCCAGAGATCCCAGGAAGCTACAGTTTCTACAAGAGCAGGCTGGGTACAAGGATGCATGAGTGTCCTTTTGCAGGTCCCCATCTCTGGTCCACAGCAAGCAGTGCTCAGGCTAGGTCAGTATGAGCCAACAGAAGTTCACCAGGATTGAATCATGCATTTGTCCGACTCTAACTGGTACAACTGTCTAACCAGTCTGACCACAACAACAACCTTACTGGAACCGAACATGTGACCACTTCTCCCCTCCCCACCCCGTTTATTGCACAAAGGCTGTGTGTTATATACTGAAATATGAAATTAAAGATCCTTTTCTGTAGGATCCCTCTGCGCAATAGCGCAGGGCAACCACGTCAGTTGTGCCCCTTGACTGTCCCTGTAGCTGCATTGTATTGGCTACAGCGAAAACAACAGGAGACATCTTCCAGGGCCAGAATGCAGCGCCCATGTGACAGACTCTTTGACTCCAACACAGGCTCATTTTTGCCTTCACAAAGATGAATTTCAAGATTATTTCAAAACTGATGGAGAAAATAGTGTCAGGCACAAGAAAATGGCTTAAGGGAACACATAATGGCTTCCCTGATTCCCGCTCAAGAAACACCCGGCACTAAAAACCCCACGTGCTCCACTGGCAACAGCAAGGAGGATGCACGGGTTCATGGGTTCTCACCCAGGCTCAGCTTTACATGGCCTGGGCTTCTATTATCACACCAACAAATAGCAGAGATAGGAGATATACCAGCTCTTAGACTCTTGCAGTTGCAATATTCAGCTTAGCAGTTCTCCTACTGATCAGTATTAACTGTCTTTAGAGATGGCCAGAACTTCGTGGAAAATGCTGTTGATGGAAAAAGTTGCTTTGCTTAAGTAAGTCCTGTGGAATTTTTCTAACTCCTAGACTGCAGGATATTTTGTACCCAAGGGTATCTCTCTTTCCATTTTTCCTTCAAATCGCACTAAAAATTTCAGATTCAAAGCAAAGCACAACGGGAAAAGTTCTAAAATATAGAAAATGTGCAGAAGATGAGAAAAAAAAAAAGTCTCCTTGTTCTAGTGATAACTGAAGCAGTTGGTGTGGCTGTGGTAAAAAAAATACTGATGGTAAAAAAAAAAGGTCACCAGAGTGCAGAAAGTTGTTTCACTCAACCCCTTGCAAAAAGTGGATAGCAGAAATCAGAGTCACAAATTCAGATCTAAGCAGAAGAACTTCTTCAAATGCGTCAAAGCTTAGGGACCTCTGAATCTATCCCTTTGGCTCTCTTCTAACTCTCACTTTAACTTTGCTTACCCCAGATGACCTCTGTTATGGAAATAGCCTCTCAAATACAATAAACAAAATCCAAAACTTCACTGAGTTCCCCAGGGACTATTCCTAAACCCTCTGTGCATGTGCATTATAGGTACACACAAAAATGAGATCGCATGTGATAATGAGCAGCTCTAACTTGGTTGATTTTTAATGCATTAAGTCCAAACACTTTCTTTATTAAATCATTATTTCCATCTTTTTTAATTCCTGAGGATTTGTTATTTTGGCCTTTGCAAGCATGAGACCTCTTCTATTTAAAGCAGAGCATCCATCTGACAACACACCAGGGTATTTATGCAGAACAGGATGTTCTTCTACACCCACATTTTCCCCTCACTTCCTTCCTAGTTTTCTTCTACCATTTGGGAATAAGATATCAGAAGAGAGCTGAAAAGTGGAGACAGTTGGAACATTTTTGCCACAATGAGATTTCAGAAAATATGCTGTTTTTCAAAAGCTGAAATGTTATGTGGGGACACACTGAGTTGCAGAAATGTTTTTAGGGGAGTTCCAGGGGTGAAGGTGGTTGGCGATGGTAGGAAAAAGTCACCCTGCAAGGGCTGGCTTACGAAGACAGGGGTGTAAAAACAGAGCACAAAGTTTAGTGAGTAAAGCCAAAAGCTGACAAGAAAGGGTTAGAGAGCAGATCTGAGACTAGTTAGTCCCAGGATGCTATGTTTGGGCCAGCCCAGCTTGCAAAGATGGGTGCTGAGGAGTCTGGGGAGAAGAACAGGCAGATTGCTCTTGTATGAGGCAAAAAACATGCCTGGGTCATGGAGCCCAGGAGAAAATGAAGCCTGGGTCACCTCCACTGGTTTAGCCAAGGGTTCAAGTCCTCAGTAAATGTGGATTATGAACATGTATGACAAACATGGGTGAAAGCCCATTTGGGGCACTGCCTTTGCCAGCCCACAAGCATGGGATGGGATGGCAACTCAGCTGCGGCAAGATGGGACATGTTTCTACCCAACTATTGGAGAACTTTTATGAACTTCTCTGCTTTAAATAATCAAAATGAGGATTTGAAGATGAGTCTTTTTGATCTCCTACGCAGGTTTTTCTATGCTTTCTCCTCTTGAGAGCAAATAATAAATCTGCTGCAACAAAGCGTGAAGCTGTTCCCTTTGGGGAAGGTGAAGGTTTACCGTCCTCTTGGTAAACTTGGATGACAAGGAAGCATCAGCTTCCAAAACCCTCCTTCCACCTGCAGCTTTCCTTCCCACACGAAGTCCTGGATGTAGGAACTCATGAACCTGACACCTCCAGTTGGATTGCAGCAATTCACTGAATCTGGAGCTAAGTGTGAATCTGTGCAGGCTCCAGCTGGACCAGGGCACAGCCATCTGCCTTCACCTTGGTTCAGGACGCTGCAAGTCAATCCCATCCTGCAGTAGCTTTCAATGTCAGCTGAAGGCCTTGATGATAATTTTCCAGTGAATGAATTAACCTAATGCTGTATCAAAGGCTGAAGATCAGCCTATGGCCCAACCTCAAAGCTATGCTCCAGGATGAAATACAACTTCTTCTGGTGAAGGGATTTAGCTATGACACAGTATCTCTGGAGAAGGAGTCCTGCAAACCTTGATTCTGTGCAATTGAGGCAACAAGAAGATGGGCTTTTGTTTTTGCCAGGCATCTGGGTGAGGACATGTGCTGCTCTACCTATTCATACACAACCTGAAAAAAGGGGTGAGCAGTGAGGGAGCACAGTTTGCAGGTGACATCATGGTATTCAGGGTAGTGAGAACAAGGGCCTACAGAAAGATATGAAGAGACTAAGTGAATGAGCAATAAAACAGCAAATTAAATTTAATGTAGCCAAATGTGAAGTAACGTTCATGGCAGGAAAAATGTTCTGAACCTCACGTATAAAATTATGGGCTCTGGGCTTACTCAGGAGTAAGATATTTGGATTATAATAGTTCTGTGAAATGTCAGTTCATTGCTCTGTGGTGGTGGAATAAGCAAATTAAATATTAACAATTACCAAGGGGCAAGCAAAAGAGAATATTATTATGCCACTGAATAAAACCAAGGTTCGCTTACATCTTGAACACTATCTTCTGATCCCTTTATCTTCAGAAAAGACACAGAGATGATGGAGAGGATCCAAGGAAAGGCAGTAAAGATGATTAAGTGTAAAAAAAATGGCTTCTATAAAGAAATGACTAAGTGAGCAAAGTGGACTCTTTGGTGTGGGGAAAAAAAAAGATGCCTGAAGGAGAAATTAAGGAGATCTACGGAATGATGGTGAGTGACAAGGAGGGGGCGAAAAGGGATCGACTGTTCACTGTTTCACCCAATACAAGAATAAGGGTGCATCAAATGAAACTGGCAGGAGCCACGCTCAGAACAAATTAAAGGAAGCGATTCAAGCACAGCTGATACTTGATCTGTGGCACTCTTTGCCAAAGGATGGTAAGGATGCAAAGCTTTACCTGGGTTCAGAAAAAGACTGGACAAATTAAAGGATGATAAATCCATAGAGGGACAGTGGACACCTAGAGGCCACATCCAACACAGGAGGTCCCTGAATTGAAAACATATGGAAGGTGGGAGAATATACAGGGAAAGTATCGTGTGTGTTTTCCACTCTCCTCTCTGTATCACTCATAGCCACTGCTGGAGACATGACACTGCATGGACCCAGTATGACTGCTCTTAAGTTTCAGTTCTGTATGAGAAAGCTGCCCCAAATTTATAATGAATTTTCCTAAATGCCTAAGCCGATTCCAGACTCTGCAAAACAAAGTTCTCCATGAAGTGCTTTGACCCCCAAAAGACAGAAATGTCAGAGACTCCATGAAGTCACCAGACCTTCAGATGCTACTGCTAGGCTTGCATGGAGGGTATGTGCATGCTGGCAGTGGTGTGACACTGGTTGCTGATCAATAGCCTAAGCAACCGGCAGCTCTGACCTACTGGACAGGAGCTACCTCTCTCTCTCACAGCAGGTATGCTTTTTTTGATTTTTTTTTTAAATAAGAGGGATTTATGCATGTTTATTTCCCTTTATTTATAAGTCTTGCCTTTGTCCCAAAGTGATGACCCCCCATGGAGGGGCAGCTACTTTGACCTGTAACTATATTACTGCTAGCAAAGCTGATGTGCAAGACCGTTCGTGGAGAAAGGGGCTGAGCATGGCCGATGGCAACCTCAGTTACAAACGTGCCTTTCCTTCGAGAGCAGCTCCCCATCCTAAACCGCGTGGGCCAAGCCCGCAGGTACATAGTGCACTGCCAGGCAAGGCTACAGCACATCTGAGGGCTGCTCAACGGGCCAGCCGAGATCCCACATGTCTGTCCATCTCCTTGCTGGCAATGGGACGGAGAAGTCATTGCTTGCAGCTGACGGGCTTGCCAGGCCGGGGCTGGCCCGTGCTGCCAGATGAAGAATGAGCGTGGGAGTCCCATTCCTGACCTCTCGCCCACAGTAGGATTGACATAGCTCCATAATGGAGAAAAAATGCTGCTTCCACACGACAACAAGATAAACGTTTTTATAAGAAAGTCCCCAGATGGGAAGCGCCAGCAGCCCCGAGGTGTTATGAAGAAGGAAAGTGATGACCAGAGCAATCCTACCCTGGCAGGTTCAACATCAAGGCTCACCCCAGCCTTTTTAAAGCCTTTAACAGGGACATTTCTGTTTGCTTTATGAAGCCAGCTTAGTGTCAGCGAAATGGGGTCCCAGATCATCCTGCCTCTGAAGAGTCCCAGGTGTCGTAGAGCGCTCGGCTTTCAAGTTTAAAAATCGTGGCTATAATTTCTGTTTTATTGCCACTATATTCAACCAACATCTCATCTCCTTCCTGGGCATAGCGGCTGCTGTCTGACTTTTTTCACTGTCCCCATTGCATTACTCTCTCCTCACGGGTGGTCCTTCTTTCCTCGATGGCCTCACACCGCTCTCTGTAACTAAGACATTGTTTTATTTTCATGATTTAACTGAATGCCCTGAAAACCATCCTTTGGCTAAAAGGCATCTGTCTCCTGTCCTTCTCACATGCACTCTCATTTAAAGGCCACTGCGGAAAAGGGAGGGGAAACCTCAAGTTTTCTTTCTTCCAGACTTCTCCCAGGGCCAAACAAGCCACCCAAGGATGGAGGAGACATTTTGTCTTTGACAAAAGTGAGCTGAGTGGGTGATGCTCAGATGGGTCTTGGCTTTTTCAGACAGAGAGTGAGTGTCTGTGGTCATAGAGAACGTGAAGAAATCAATAGTTCCCCGACCTGGTTAGTCTATACATATGCAAATCTGCCTTGCATAGCAGCAATCTCTGCAACACAATTCATCTACCCCAATCACAGCAATAGAAATGTGCTTTTTAAAAATTATTGAGAAACCTTCCCCTTTTCTAATCCTATTTGCCACAATTCAACATCCCACTGGCTTCTCCCCTTGCTTTCCTAAAGCATCATCCGTGTGTCTTTGGGGTGTCCCATGCCTCAAGGTGACCTGCTGGGCAGGGCTTCTGCAGTGATACCATTTCCCTGGCAGAATGCCGTGCCGTGCACGCTCTTGGAGATGTCCAGATGCCACTGAACCACATGAGACTGTTATTTAGCTTGCTGGGAGGGATCCCTCTTCAGCTTCTCTCCTTGATGTAGCAAATCAACTGCATTATTAAAATGATTAAAAATAGACTGAGCTTGCCCGAGACTGCATCTATAATGGATCAATTGCTTTTTATACATTTTTGGCTCCCTACAGTGCTGCTTTGTCATGTCACTTTCACTCATTTGGGCAAGATCTTGAAATAATAGGCACATTCAGGATACATAAATATAGCTGTTTATTGCCTTAAAATGGGTCTGCAGACAAATCACAGCCCCAGCTTCAGGTGTTTGGAAGTTAAATCTTCCTCCTCTGTCCTTTCCCTTTTGGACCTGGATCAAACACTGGACTTTGCAGCTCGGGGGTTGCTTTATCTTAAGCTATAGGTACTAGTTCTGCTGCCAAAAATTCGTACCCTCATAGGCTGTTGATTTAAGCAGCTCTTGGTGCCAGCCTGGATTCGATTCCAGTAAGAGTGCGGAGTTAACATTGAAAGGCTGCAGCGCAGTGAAATAAAAATAAATGCACTGCATTGTGTAGCTTAACGGGGTGCTAATTTCTTGGGAGCGCATAAATAGGAGGCACAGAGCACATCTGTTTGCTGGCGTTGGGTCGGGAAAGAGCAGGGGAAATTTGGAGCTCTGTCACAGGGACAGGCTGAACTTTGTTCCCATGTCTCACAGCACTGCACAAAGTCTCCTCTGTAGAATAGCCAGTTAATTAAAAATGATATTTATGGTCCCCTGGTGATGCATGCCCGTAATTCTGCTATTAGTGTTTCTACAAAGTCTGGCACAGCAAGAGGGTTGGGGGCCCGGCGACACAAACAGCAGTCCTCATCCTCAGTGCCACCCATGTGGCTGGAGTCCACACAAGAGGGGCTTTAGGCAGCCGAGCCCCTCTCCATCACACTGTGTTTTCTGAAGGGTTTTATTGCCCGGGTCTTCTGCAGTGAACATGGGACACCCCCTCCGCCTCGCTCTGAGATGCCCAGGAATTTGGCAAGCAGAAGTGAATTAACCTGCCTGATGCAGCGGGTACGATGCCCTCAGCTTGTGTTATCACTTACTCATAGTGAGATACATGGAGGCACAGAGGAATTTAGTACACCTGAAAGTGCCGAAACAATGTCCCGTGCTCAACCCACCAGACTTCACGTCCTCTTGCCTCCTTCCTCCTCTAGCTCGTGTCTAACACGGCTCACAGAAATTATCCTCAGGCAGTGACTGGGTATTTCCCTGGCATTTCCTGTAAGGCTGGGCATTTAGAAATATTTGCAATGTTTCCTGCTATGTGACGCATGGGTTTTAGCTCGCAGAGCTTGATGACTCAAGAAGAAGCAATGTCCTGAAACTTTAAAATATGCATATGATAAAATGTTGTAGAGGTGATGGGGGATGGGAGGGGAGCAGGGAGATTTTCGGTGATTTTAACCCCCCTATCTAGGCAGCTGCTCTGTACATAGCCAGCAAGAGGGAGAGGTTTCTCCAGAGGCAGATCGGAACAGAAACCTGCGCCTCTCCTGACAGTGGATGGGGATTAGGGAGGACATTTTTCCAACCTGCTCCTAACTGACCACTCCCAGCAGCCCCTGTGGGCTCCCACTTGCTCTTTCAGCCTGAATTTGAAGAGGCTTAATGTAGTGAAGCAACCTCTTATTTAACCTGGCCAGAGGACATCCTAGAGGTCTCCATCTCTCAGGGAAGAGGTCCCCACCCCCCCGTCCCACTCTATCCCTCTCCCTCCTCCCTCTTCAAAAGATTTCAGTTTTGGGAAACTCCCACAGAAGTTCATAATTAAATTTTCTCCCATCACCACAGCCCTGTCCCAGCCCTCTGCATCCCCGGCATCCACCTCCGCCCCGGTGCGAGCAGCTCACCTTTGGCAGGGGCGCGCAGACCCTGAGCTCGGCCGGCACCCGCGAGGGTCTGCAGAGCCGTGGGAGCTTGCGCCTCATCCTTGTGTATTTTTTCATATCCTTATTTTGCGTAAAGATAAAGCTTCTCTTATGGTACGTATCCAGTTGCTGACAGCGTCTATTAATAGCTGTTAATTTGTCCTAATAGCCAGACATTGCAAGTAGGGTGCGGTGAGTTGTTACACGCTTGGTAAGAACAAGCTTCTGTTGTTGAATGTTTAGCTGATATTATATGCATAAAGGCTCTATCCTGATACCTGATACCTATCCTGAAAATAATAATAAAAATCTCTTTAACATTTTATTGCCAAGCCCTTCCCTCTATTCCTTCCTACACGTTGCTAGTCAGTTAAAAAAGGACAGCACCTGCTCATGGTAAAAAAGACGATGAAAGCTAGAGAAACTCCTTGACACACTCCTTTTGGCTTTATGTATTTCACTTTGAATTAGGATGCCAAACCAGAAGAATGACACTGCAGACTTCTGAGGCATTAAAAAAACATGAATCAGACCTCAGCATGATTTTATTTGCTAAAAAAAAAAGCCTCCAACTATGGAACTCAAAATAGGAAATACTGTTTGGTCTCCTTCTCGTTGCCTCCCAGTTTTGTTATACTTTGCTGTACTTTAATGCTCTTCCCCAGGATGGTGAAGGGTATAAAAATCTGGTTTTGGACCAAGTCTGGCATTGCCAGGTAATCACTTGGTCGGAGGAGTAGAGACTTCAGGAAGGGTTCAGGGAGTGTGAGACTCCCGGGGGATGCCCTTCTCCTTGACCTGGCGTGTGTTTCCCCCACATTCATTTCACCCTCAGTGAGCTCCCTACGGGGGGGTGTCTTGGCTAATGAGGGCCTCACCTGGCTGTCCATGGTCAACGGAGACCAACAAGCACTTCCAAAAAAAAGGCCATTCATGCCGTGGGCCTCCTCAAAGCCTCGGCAAGGGCCAGCAGCAAGAGGGAGATGGGAAGGACCACTTTGGTTGGTTCAGCCACTCCACTGTCCTGCCGCTGCAGGTAGTCCTAGGAATGACGTTTAGTCTAGGAAGAGCCAGAGGACATCTTCCCATGCCCCTGTCATCACAAAACTCACCAACACTCTATTGCAAATAATGCTGGAAGCTGTGCCAGGAGGTACCAAAGCATTGCCAACGCTCCTACACAACCATAAGATGCATTAGCCAAATTTCCCGGATTGTTCAGGGAGCAGACTGGCAGCCGTGCCAGGTAAAGACACAAACAACACCCCTGACAGTACGGTCTGGGGAAATGACTTTCTGATCCCAAGTCTTAAGCGTGGCTGACCTCTAAAGGCATGATCAGATCACACAAATCAGGCGCTGGGGAGACCGTAGCACCTTGAGCAGTGCCATTGCACCCTGTCTTACATTCTCTTCCTACCCCAACACGACCCCCAAAGCGGGCTGACCCTCAGGGCCAAATGACTGACGAAAGAGAAATACATTTCTTTCACCCTGTCCCAGAAACTGAAGCTTGGCTTAACATGACATAAAAATAGCTTGAACAGGCAGCAACCTCCTCTATTGCAGTGCTTCACTGAAACAATCAGCGGCGATTCCTCCCCATGCCACAGTGATGGAATAGAGACGACAAATCCGTCACTGATTACGCTCCATTACATCCTCGCAAGATTTCCTGTGCTGCCTGCAGAGTAGATGTTCTTGCTTTGGTTTTTAAAGGCTTTCAGGTAAAACAGACAGCCAGCATCTCTGGTGGCAGCAGTTTGATGCTCTGGGGTTTCTCGTTCCCAACTCTGCCCTGTGGATGTACAAAGGTTTAGGGGACGCAGAAATCACTACTCTTCTGAGTCATAAGGACATCTATCAGGAAAATACCTGTTAAAAGCACATGGTGTCTGCTCCCTAAACTCCTTAGTAGGAATTCTACTGCAAAAACAGGCTCTGGTATGGTGGGACCTAAACCCTATTGATCGGTGGGTGCCTGCTGGGGGTGTAAGCAATGCTGGGTGAGTAGAGAGGGGCTGAACCCAGAGATGCCAATGGAGTCTTAGCAAATCATGGGGACTGCAATGGCTGTGAGCATGGATGGAGTTGCATAGGTAACACAAGTCAATTCCCACCTCTGAAGAGCATCTGTCAAACAGGACTGTCTGAAAATGCTCCACAGCCAGTGCTGGAAAGCAAAACATTCATTGCTGATGCTATGGGACCTCACAACCCTTAATAAATTTGCTTCCTGTGAATGGAAAACACAAAAAGGTCCCGGCAGCCACTTCTTCCTCCTGGCTCCCTATTTCAAACAGCCTTTCGGGGTTCAGGAGGCTGGATGTCACGTTTTTCTCAGCAGCTTTCTGCCTGCCCTTCCCCTGTTTCCCACGTGAAGCAGCACTCAGCCATCCGCTATGACATCCCTGACGACTCCTGCCGAGGCTTTCTGCCCCAAATCCGTGTGCCTGCAGCCTGGCTGCTCGCTTTGCCTCACTCTCTCTCAAAGTCAGCCAGCTGCCCGAGAAGAGCCCACGCTCTCCTCCGTGAGTTCAACGGGGGACAAATGGAAAGCGCTTGCAGGGACTCTGGAAATAAAGCTAATGGTTGCTCCGGGGAGTGACAGGTCTTGCTCTCACGGGTTGCTCTGACAGATCCATCAGGAGGCACTTAGCTATAAAACCCCGAGACCTCTGCAAGGGAACCCCTGTCCTGCTTCTGTGTTTATGTTGCTCTGAACAGCCCAGTTAATGTAAAAGCAAAAAACCAGGCAAGGTAATGGGCCTCTTTGGAGGGGTTTTAGGCACTTAATGGAAAGCAGGAAGCCAAGGCCTGTATAATTAAATTGCTAATCTCCCACCAGATCTGGCAGGCTGCGTACTGTTGTTAAAAACGGGTTTAAGCCCCACAGCAATTTTTGTTTCAACTCTAGGTACAAGCCAGGATCCTTAGTTCCTTCAGCTCTGAAATGCTTCTAACAGCGGCATGCCTTCATTAGAGAGCTGCGCTCCAGCAAAGCCCAGACACCAGACAGCGTCAAGATGACCTCTTCCTCCTTAAAAAAGGGATTATTAATAAGGTGAAGGTGCTTATGCTCTCTGCCGAGACATAGCCTGTCCTGAGGCTCCTCTCTCAGCGATGTTCACTCACATCGTCTTTCTCTTTCCTCATTCCATATCTAAGAAGTCACTCGCATCAGGGACCCCACGAGGTCAGCAGATGGGTCCCCAAGTGCGAGGTATCACACAAACACCTGCAGAAGGGTTTTCTTGCTGTCTCTGTACCTTTGCGCACTTTCTATACTGCAAAATAAGTACCAAGCCCCAAATGTCCTGCTGGCTAATCTGAAGAAATGGAGAAGGTCTGTGGGGCACTGGGCCAATTTTGGAGCTAAAATACGTTCCCCACTGATACATCCCTCCTCCTACAGCAATCAGATCTAACATATGGACAGACAACGCTGGCAGACTGCTCTTGTTTTGCAGAGGAAAACAGGCAGAGGTATGAGATGGGATATTTGGGTTCGTTCATCACTTTGAGGAAAGCGACCAAAACAAAATGAAAAAATCCCCATTCTTTTCACCATCCTGGTCACTCACCTTGGTGTTTATATTTCCCTACATCTTTTTCTCACCTGCCTGGAGGTCAGGAGGGTGTCCCGAGGAGCACTGCCTTGCATTGCTCGCAGCTGCTCACTGGCTCAGCTCCGAACCCTTGAGAACAGCTTTGCTCTGGGACATGCTTCATCCCCCAGGTGAAAGCAAGGGGCAGTGATGTGAGGGGAAGGGGGGCACAGATACGGGAGGGAAAAGGAGCATGGGAATCAAGCCGCTCAGCACTGTCAATAGGGCAGAGCCCCAGTGCTTGTATACGGCCATGTCTCCACTGGTACTGATGGGTTACCAAGGGCTCGGAGAGGCAGAGGGGAAGGCTGGTGGCATGGGGTGGTGAGAGACCTCTAAAGATTAAAAAGCATAGAGCACAGAGATGTTACACGCACTAAAAAGTGAGAGGAAAACACTCAAAGAAGCAGCCTAATGGCTGGGACCATATCCGTGGAGATCCCTGCTGGTCTGGGATTGTATAGCAAAAGCCTTCAATGCCACCCGAGCAATCAGCTGCAGTCTGTGAAAATCCCACTTAACGTCTGCAGTGGATGTTTGTGGCAGTGGTAAAACAGCTCAGCCTTTCTGGAAGGCACATGAGACCCTCCAAGGACAGGATCTGGGCTGGGTTTGACATTTGCATCTCTGCTGGACTGGCGCTGGACATGAACAGTAGAGGCACAAGGAGAATTCATCTCCCAGGAAAGAAAATCACCCGTTTGTTCTTCCAAACATCTTGTCTGCGGACATTAATATAGAATCATAGAATTATAGAATCATAGAATGCTTTGGGTTGGAAGGGACCTTTAGAGGTCATCTAGTCCAACCCCCCTGCAGTGAGCAGGGACATCATCAACTAGATCAGGTTGCTCAGAGCCCCGTCCAACCTGACCTGCAATGTTTCCAGGGATGGGGCCTCCACTACCTCTCTGGGCAACCTGTTCCAGTGCTTCACCACCCTCATTGTAAAAAATTCCTTCCTTATATCCAGCCTAAACCTACCCTCCTTTAGTTTAAAACCATTACCCCTTGTCCTGTCACAACAGGCCTTACTAAAAAGCCTGTCCCCATCTTTCCTCTAGGCCCCCTTTAAGTACTGAAAGGCCGCACTAAGGTCTCCCCGCAGCCTTCTCTTCTCCAGGCTGAACAGCCCCAACTCTCTCAGCCTGTCCTCGTAGGAGAGGTGCTCCAGCCCTCGGATCATTTTTGTGGCCCTCTTCTGGACCCGCTCCAACAGCTCCATGTCCTTCTTGTGCTGAGGGCTCCAGAGCTGGACGCAGTACTCCAGGTGGGGTCTCACCAGAGCCGAGTAGAGGGGCAGATATATATGGTCTGCGTAATTTCAAAAGGATGTTTTGGTGTGCTCTGATTCAAGCACCAAGGACATGCAACTTTTATTTATGTCACTGCAGCAGTCACCTGTCACTGGCTAAAACAGCATTAAACATTACAGCTTTTCCCCCAAGAAGGGAGATGCACTTCAAGAGCTGAAGTTATCGTGGCTTAACAGATTACTAGTCATCAGCTTGAAATGAATATGTGTGCATGCTTCCAGCACATTATAATATAACATAAACCATATTAATTTAAATTAACAGTAATAACTTGCTAATCTGTGATAATTCAGTCACTTGCAAGCATCTCTGCATCTCTGGTTTATGTGATCACTCTCACTGAGTTGAGGGAATGAGGAGACATTCACATACAAGGAGCATTTCCCTTCGTAGCTCACCTAGAAAAATATCTTTATGATGTTCTCAAATACATATTTAACAGAAGAAGGAGAATACATATGAACAGAAAGAAGATTCATAGTTTTAAGATGAACAGGCTAATTTTGACAAACTTGTGGTGGGATGGTTTCTATGACCAGCACAGGACTTTTTTGTCAAAACAGGAAAGAAATCTGTGCCTCAGCAACCACGTGGGCAGAGTGCTGAGCAGATGGAGGAGGACAGGAGAGGAAATCTTGAGCGCAGTTCTCCCACTTCTCTAGGACACACTTCGCCACTCGCTTCTCACCTATTGCAACCCATTGCTTTGTCTTGTTCTGTCTCCCTTTTTCAGCTGTTTTCTCCTGAAGTTGGAAAAGCCTTTTTTTTCCCCCTTCTAGTGTGAAAGACAACTTTGAAAAATGAAATGGGATGGGAAAAGGCAGCATGCAGGATTGCTGAAGAAAGCCTTTCTCGAGCAGTTTTAGAAATCCAGCTTCTGAGAACAACACCTGAGCGCAGGGAAATGCATGAGAATCGCACCCAGACTGTGGATGTGATTGCCAACCCTGTGTTATTTTGACTCTGTCATGTATATTTGGACTGATCATTATAAATGCTGAGCATCTACATTTCCTAAGGGCTTCTTTGGGAGCTGTGACCACTAAGCACATCATGGACTGAGGTCTGAATGCGTTAGAGTATCTTCTGGTCTGCGTGGCTTCTAAGAAAAAACAAGATCTGTGGTTTCTTCTAAAAGATTTGCAGACTTTTTTGATCTGTGAATCCAAGACAAGCAGCATTTCTGCATCCAGAAATGCGTGTCCAGAAGACAGTATATTTGAACTGGCTTATTATTTTCTTGCCTCATACACTTCCTCCACAGAGCCAGCTCAATACTACTCTTTCCATTCCCTTCTCTGCTCAGTCCTGGCACTGGGCACAGTCCAACCCCTGCTGTGTGCCATCTCAAAGGTATCTGTAGCGGGCAAGGGGAATTCATCCTCACTGACTGATGTAGCAATCCACATTAAGCTTTAACCACAGGCTCCCTGTGTAGGTAGGAAACAATTTCTTATGCAGAGGGACTAAATAAATAAGACGCGTTCAGGCTGGGAAGGATGGCAGAGGGAAGATATGATCAAAGTGTATAAAATCATGAAGGACGCAGAGATGGTGAATAAAGAAGGATTATTCTTTTGTTTAATTATTTTATGTTATAACACCAGGACTAAGGACTAGGCAATGACATGATGAGGCTGCAGATTCAGAACAAGAAAAAGCTCTTTTTGGCACAGTACATGGTGAAACTAGGGGAAGTATCACCAGCAGATGCAGGGGAGGCCAATAGCATAAGTGTGTTGGAAATGTAATTAGGCAAATTAACATAGGAAAAGTCCATAAAGGGTTGTTAAACGTGATGAAGTCAGTAAGTGGCTGGGCTAGCAGCTCTTGGGTAGTGGGAGGATGTACTGGGGAAGCGTCTCTCCAGACTTGCCTTGTTTTACCCTTCTCCTAAGTGTTTGTAGCTGGCAGCTGTTGGAGGCTGGGTATTGGGGAAGATGAACCTTGGTTTGACCCAGGAGAGCTGTTATGTTACGTCGTGGTTCGTGTTATCTCAGAGAGAGAGTCCTCCCGAGTGTGATTCGGAGCAGGAGATGATGCAGCTTTGCCTTCTCCCCCACACCCTGCATGGACTGCAGAGCAACGCGGGGACGTCGTAGTCTACTTAAGCACATGCGTTAGACACTTGAAGTTACGTAGTTTAAATGTCCCCTTTTCTGACTATGATTTGCAGAAAGCAATAGCAAGTTCAAGGTCTTAAACCCCACTGCTTTTAAGAGGACTTATGTGCACTTAATCTGCTTAGATATTTTTAAAAATCTCTCCAGGCCCCTCCATGAAACCTCCATGAAAATCAGCCCTGGAATGATCTCTTCCCTTTTATCTTCTGATGCTCAGATAACACTTTCAAAATGCCTTGTGACCCATATATGGTTTCTTCACACTTTGCAACCATTATTAATGAGGTTTTTCAAACATTAGACTGCTTGGAAAATGCATATTTTGTCTGTTTGCAAGAATTGTTTCAGCAAGTTTTCTTCCCACAGATTACAGACAGCGAATGCATTCGGTGCAGCAAGACCCACTGGCATCGCCTCCATCAATCTCTGGCTTTTCAAGCATATTCTCATGCCTTTTACCTTCCCCACCTTATACGAACAAGTTGAGAAAAGAGGAGCTTTCAGGCTTGGCTGGGCAGATTGCGTGTAACCATGCCAGGCTCCAAACAGAACCACAAGCGCTAGAAACATAAATCAGGTCTGTAACGTGAGGCCGCTGGAGGAGAACTTTATTTTATGTACTTGACCTGTATCCAGGGTTCATTTCAACATGACCCTGGTGTAACTCGCTTTATCAGCTGTAAAGACAAGCTCACCAGCTGTACATTATGTTCACACTCCAAAGCCACTGGAAAAAGCAAGCAAAGCACCGGAGCAGACCGATGGGAACAGACTAAGAAAGTCCCTTCTAAATCTTGTGCTTTCCCTGCTATAAAGCTGAAAGAGGTTATCTGGGATGGACCCAAAATAAAATAATTCATTTAACTGGGGGCATGCTTTTCAAAATAAAGAAATAAAATCAACCTGAATTCTAAGATGAAGAGGTTTTTTAAGTGAGCGATTTAAATGCTTGATGTTGAAATGTTGAAATGTTAAAATGGAGGTTTTCTGGCTTGTCAGGGAAAAAAGGGTCCCCTTTTTGTAGCAGAAAACATTAGTTGAATTCAGCCTGAGTCTGTGGATAGTTTCAGTCAGCCTGAAACTGCATTTATTATCAAATAAACTATTCATCTGCAAAATGTTATCTAGTTCTACCCCAAATGTTCTCCCCATTGCTTAAAAACATCCTATTTATAGACGAAGCTATTGTTAAGCGTAGATTTGAGCTGTTGTGTTTCGTTGTCTGCCGCAGCATCTCCTTGGGAAAGCCGACCAATTAAGCTATTCTATTTTGGAGCCTTGGTGCCTGTTTGTGCAGTTATTATGTCATATAAGGGATGCCAGTCTTACAGTCTTTGACAGATACGACTGCACTTCTTACAAGCAAATACCCTGTTTTCAGTAGCTTTGAGATATAAATGGTCACAACACAGCTTAGGAAGGCAGGAACAGCTGAGACCAATGGAGCATCCTGCAGCCAGGTCTCTGTCAAGCACCTGTACCAAAAGCTCCCCAAAAAACCCTGCCAGGCAGTAAAATAAAAGCATTGTTCCTAACCCCTGTTAGTAAGAGATGGCTTCTGCGTTGAAGCATGGGGAACTATGTCCTTTTCAAACTTTTCATTATACAGCCAAGGAAAGAGAAAAAAGAAAAATGAAGAGTGGAAAAAAGCATTAAAAGCTGCTGCTTGTAACAGTGACGCTTTTCATTATTTTGAGGATCTTCTAAAAGCCTGATTGCTTGCTTTGGCATTTGAAGTGTTCTCTCTTTGAGAAATAGGTTCAGCACCGATAAAATGAATCGCACCCGCCTTGCCAAGGTGTCTCAGCCTTCTGTTGCAGGAGGCAAGAAGTCTGTGCAATGTGCCCTTTGGGATGAGGCTGGTGGAAGCAGGGCTGGAGATGCACTTTTTACCGTGAGGGTGACCGAGCATTGGCACAGGTTGCCCAGCGAAGTTGTGGAGACTCCATCCTTGGAGATATTCAAAACCCAGCTGGACATGGCCCAGAGCAACCTGCTGTGTATAGGTGACCCTGCTTTGAGCAGGTGGTTGGATGAGATGATTTCCAGAGGCCTCTTCCAACCTCCCGTCATTTTGTGATATGAGCACACGTCCTGAGCATGGCTCTTTCTGGCAGCGTGCTCTGTGACCACGCTGCCTCCAGAACAGCTACCGGGCAGCGCGTGCAGGTCCCTTTGCATGTGCCTGCTCACAGACCTACGCTCACCCTCGCAGGCTCGACAGTTTTCATTTCCCAGGCAGCAGGCTGAATCCATCCGCTCATTTTATATTTATTTCACCAAGCAGACAAAAAGGTGTTGGCCAGTTTTACTGAATCGCTGCTTTTGCTTTGCCCAGCTAGGCAGATGGACGAGGTTCACAGCTGCCTCGCGCCCCTGGGTGACCAAAATCAGCCTTCTCATCTGCCTCTGTTGGCTACTACTGACTCAGATAGGACACAGCCTGGTGACCTGAACAGCAGAAACCTCTCATTTTCTTACCAGTCTGCTACATCTCATGGCTATTTTCCAGACGTCAACTCAGGAATGGGGTTACAAAGGCAGGCACAAGAGCACGGATTTTTAAATATTACGATTGCATATAAATTATTTGGTTAGTTGTGATGGGAAAGGGCTGCCCGTCAACCTGACTCCCCGGCTGTGGGAGCAGGTGAGCTGGCCCAGCCCTGCCTGCACTGGGTCTCGGGGAGCTGCCACCATTTATCACCTGCAAATTATTTATGAAGCTCATCTTTTCTCAGCTCTCTGAGATACACAACACGTGTCCTGTGCCTCTGAAGCCAAGTGAGGTTTGTAGCGTGCGATTAAGGGAGGCTGGTGGTTTGGTTCTGTCTGAGGACATGGTTCATGCCTCAGCACATCTGCAACATGCTTGCTAGTAAGTGAAGAGTCCTTCGCACGTGATTTGCAGAAAAAAACATTGTCACTGAAAATATCCAAACCCTCCTCGAATAGGAAGTGCTGCAGAGACTCCACGAGCAGACAGAAACCAGCTCAGGTGATCTATGTTTAGGCAAGAGACTGGACAAGAGGCTCAGGATGGTCCCAGCTGGTATGAAGCTGGATTAACTGGACCAGACTGGAGTGACGGGGCAGCGCACACAGACATGGTGCGGCTATACCCAGGCTTAAGAGCATGAGGTGGCACTGGCTGCTGCTTGCAAAGCCATTTCTCTCCAAATTGGCAGTTTAACAACGCTGTGGCCTTGTGTTCGTCAGGTGCAGGGGCAATACACAGAATGGTCTTTGAAGTGCCACAGCAGCTGCAACAGCTCCCTGCTAAATTAAAGGAAAATACTTAAAGCTCCTGTGTGCTGCTGAAGTGCGCACACAGCAATGAATTTTACCGAGCTCAAAATCCCCACACTGATTTCATGTGTTCATTTAAAAGCCTTAGGGGGCACAAGCCACGGTTTAACAGCGGGAACACAAAGAAACTCTTCTTTGGGAGCGGAGAGTTTTCTTTACCGTGTGAGGGAAACAAAGCCAACACAGCACTCATTTGAGCTCTTTCCCTACTGAGACGCAGGATTACTTTGCCGCAGTTTGCTAAACGCTTAGCCTTAAGGTAGAGCAAATTCAAGTGTTCAGCGCACTTAAAGTAGTACGATCGACTCAGATAAGGCTGCCTCCATCCCGCGCCCAGATGGCATTCATTTGTGCCTCGCGTCAGCACGCGGTTGAGTTTGTATCCTAAGAGAATTCCCACTTTACTTTTCCCCTCTTGATGGGAATAGCAGGAAGGCTAATTAAACCCTCTGAACTGTTGCTGTTATTCATCATTCCTCCCCTATAATATAAGCAGGGTTATCTCGTGTTTGAGCGCAGGAGCTCTGGTTCCCTATAAAGACCTGCCCTGCACCTTTGCCTCTGTGCTCAAAGCATTTCATGCAGCAAATGCAATTAAGTTTCCTTGCAAGAACACCCAAAGAGTGCGATCAAAGTTCTCTGCTAACCCACAGCAGAAAAAATCCCTCAGTCCCTGGGAGAAATGTGCGCCGCTGTGCAAGAATTTGGGGAAACAGCACAACCTAGTGTTCCCTCTGCTGCTCGCCGCCCCTCGAAGACGGATGCTTCATGGGCACGTGTTTGCAAACGCTACCCCTTACCAAGCTCCCAGGAAAACAGGATTTCCTTCTGTAACCCCATTTTCTTTTCTTCTCCCCACGGAACATCTCCCTCTGGAGGTTTATATCTCTGCCTTTGGCACATCTTGCCTCTTTGTCCAAAGAAGGAGGATCTTACACAATCCTGTACAGCATGAATGGGTTCAAAAGCAGCATGGGCTTGGGAAGGAGTCTGCCTCGCAGTCACACTGCAAGGGATTTGTTAGGTTTTCCTTTCCCTCTACGAGCACTGGGCAGGAGGTGTCTGTGAACATCACCGACTGCAGGAGGTGCAGGGAACGGGAAGGTGCTGGCACTGCCTGTCCTCTCTGCACCTTATTCGTGCAGGCTGTGCATTTTGAGATTACCAACCCTGACCTGAAACATAGCACCAGGCATGTCACTGCACAGCGTATAAAACGGATCCATAAAATGCCTTCTCAAGCGAGCCAGTTTAGCTTGGCATCCTTTCAACTAAAGCCCATCAACAGCTTCTCCCACACCGCTGGTGTGGTCAGACGTGTCTGTAATGGCAGGGTTGCCCACACAGTTTCCTGCTGTCAGCATCAAACTTCCCTGCTATCAGCACGATCCATAGAGAAAGGCTCCACCACAAGCACCCTCATGTGAACCTGCAAGACAGTCTGGGTCTGCTCTGCTCTGCCATCACCGATATAGCTGGAAGAAGTCTCGGTAGCTTAATGGGCAGCTGCCGACTGCTGTCTGCTTTGCAGACAGACCTTATGCCAAAATTGGTCCTTGTCAGGACACATCTCCAAGCTGGAAAAGCCTACCACTCTATCTGCTGGAGGCTTAGGACTGTGTGCGTTAAAAGAAAGGCCCTGGAATTGCAAAGCAGCCTGAGCTGTGCAATGCCGCCCTAAGGAACAGTGTTTCTTCCTGACCTCAGGGTTGATCACCTTGCTCCCTGGAGGCTGAAGATGCCCGAGAGATTTTTGTTGCAGCCAGTGTAACTGCAAATGTTACTGCTATTCTGGTAACTGCAACAACGGAGGATGCTCCTTCCACATGCTCCTCAACAAAGATCTCAATTGCATGCACCATTAGACTAAAGCCCCATCTCTCTCCTGCACAAAATCAGATACGTAGGGAGCTATAAAAGACCATTTTTGACTTTCGCTCTGGGCAAATTGCAACTAGTGTGCGGACACTGGCAGACCTGGAAAGGAAAGGCAGGTTGGTTTGCAGATAGTCGTGGTTATAGTAGGATGACTGCCGTGTTTCTTATTTGACAAAGGAGCAAACAAGGATGGAGCTGTTCTTTGGGCAGGGCTCCCACAAGCACTCTACAGGGCCACATGTCCCTTGAAGGCTACACCCGGCGTACACAGCATGGTATGGAAGTCATGCGTGATGCAGCTGAGTTACCCACCCACGAGCTCCCAGCTGCTAGTCCTCTAGAAAGGGGTGTCAACCCATCTTCACCCTGGCAAGAGTTTCTCTCTTTGTTGTATAAACACAAAAGCAAATAACCAGACCTCAAAGCAAGACGCAGCTTGCCTAACCTTTAATCCAAGCTGGAAGCAACGCTGCCCTGACAGCTCCACCGGCACAGAGCCCCGCTTGTCAACGGAGATCTGAGTCAGCCACAAAACTGGATGAACGGAAGGCCTGGCAACAGATAAAAAGGATGACTCCTTATCTATCACCCACACCATCTGGGAACCTCACTCCTTGCCTTCTCAACCCTAATTATTTTTACTGCTTGATCTCAAGAGGTGTTTGTGGCACGACCCATAACGAAGCAAGCCTGCTGTTTCTTGCCCTCTCGCTGGCAGTTGGCTTTTCAGCCACTTTATTACCATCTTCACCTGTGAATCAGATAATTGCTCATGTGATCCCGGAGCATTAGTCCCGCTTGTGTCGTCACAAGCGTTTGGACATTCCAATTTTCAGGGGATTATATGCAAAGCAGAAAAGACATCAACCGTGCCTTTCATGCTTTCCTCCGGTCTCTCTTTTCCCTGGGGACACCTCTTTTATCTCAGGGAGCCTTACAGAGAAATCAGCAATTCAATTGCACTATTTTTTTGGCCTTTAATTTCAGATACTTATTCCTGTTTGATCACGTCATGCAGCAACTCACAGGAAAAGAACAAAATTGTTCCTGGTTGCAGATCCCAGTTGCTTGCTAAAGCAACAGCAGACTGCACTCTTTTGTCTACTCTGTCCTTATTTTATGCGGTCTTTCAACCTGTCAGTCTTGAGGTCTGTTTCTGTGAAATACAGACTTTAAGCTATTTTAGCTGTGAGTTCACCAGATCTGACCTGGCTTAGCTTTAAGCTCGTACCAGAATCCTGCTGATGAACTCCAGTGGAAGAAAAGGGTAAGTCTAGGAGGCAACTTGAGCCTGGCTCCAAGCACCCCTCCTGCAGGAGAGATTTGCAGGAGCGGATCTTTCCTGACGCTGGCGATGCAGGAGTGAGGCTGCGGGTCCGTGTCGTGTTGCAGGGCAGATTAGCTGATCATAATGATCCCTCCTGAACACATAATCTATAGTCAATCAACATGGTATATTAGATACCTATAAGCCAGCTCAAACTTGCCTCCGGCCCAAACTGCTAACAAGCATGGATCTCAGCTGTCTTCCATACAACCACCTCCTTCAGGGATGGGGACCTGCAAATATTGCCATCGTGTGTCCACTGCATCCCAGCCACTGCTGAGGCAAGAATGTGGCTTCAAACCCTCCTGTGTGGGTCTTGATGTGTGGAGGAAGGGCTGAGGTGTGGAGCTCGTGGGGCACTGCCCGGTGTGAAGCCCTCCAAGCCTGCAGAGCAGAGGCAGAGGGGAGCACCCTGCTGGGTCCGGAGGATGCTTGTGACCTGTCCCCTGCCATGTGAGGGGAGCTCAGCCAAGCATAAACCTCGCCAAAACTCTGTGCTGAATCAGGATCTGGATAGTTAGAAAGCAGAACAAGTTTGTTAATTACTGCTTTTACTGGTAAATCTCTAACTGAACTGAAAATTATAAGGCAAGTAATTTATTTTATGTGCAGATTGAATCTATTTTAATGAGATCTAAAAATACAGCTTTAACGTGGTGCCTTTAAGCTCTGACATTGCACAGGTTTTTTTTTCCATGTGAAATTTTCCAGGGTGTTTAATGAAGCTTTTCTTTCCTACAGATAAAGCATCCCTTTTCGTGTCGCAGTGCACCGAAGCGACCCGTGGGCTGACTCTCGCCTGACCGGCCGGTGAAGGACTTGGGTTGCTCTTCATGACTCTTCTGATTCAGGCCCTAATCCTGCATTGCTAGGGAAAGGGATGGTCTCAGGGTGCAGAGATACCTTCAGGGTCTGAGGCAACTCCAGCTCCGTCATGAGTTTTCATTCTCCTGTGTGAGACATCCCTGCCTCAATTCCCCATCCAAAGTATGAGATGGTAAACCACAGGACTGTGTCCCTTGGAGACCTCCTCTGAGACAGGGATGTGCCCCTTGGCTGTATCAGTGACGCCCTGCCAGTCGGCAGGATTTTTCCCAGTACTTACCGGTGTAGGAGACTTCCACTAACATTGCCACCCTGCACTTTATACAAGGGGCCACAGAGATATGTTTAACCTCAGGGACAAAGCCACCACTGCCATGACCCACCAGAGAAGACCAAGATGAACGGTTGGGAGGTTGTTTCAGCATCTCTTGGTGGAGGCTTCCAGCAGGTTCAGCCCCCAAGAGCTGAAGTGACCCTTCTGTTATCAAAGCGATGGTCATTGGCAAAGGGAATGTCGGGGTTTTCCTTGGGGAAGGGGGAAGGGATGCTGCGAGCACACAGACTGCTCTATCAGCACGGCGTCTGGAGATTTCTGGATGGGCATTCCCCATGCAGCTTCATTAATATAATCAAGTCCAGGACTTATTTAGTGCTTATGCAGTCATTGCAAAGGGACTGACTACAGGCTGCTCCCCTGGGGCACTATTTCAGTCTGGGACTTGACGGGGGAGTTTAAATAGCATAGCAGCTGTACCGGGAAGGTATTCCTATGTGACAGAGAAGCTAAAGCCCATGTCAAGGCCTCACTAATTGCTCAAATTATTGCTACTGTTAACAGGGCAGCAAATTATGTCAGGGAGCCTTTTGGTAGTCATACTACTCCACCTACAAATGACATACACTCCTGAATTAATGCTGACAAACAATAATAAAAAGAGGTTGAATTAATAAAATCTGAATGCTGGGAATAAATGTCAAATTAAAAGCAAACAACACCTGAAATATTGACTTTGACAAAATAAAGTGATACTAAGAGAAAGAGGAAAATGTTATGGAGAGAAGATTAAGTGCACAATTATGCTCAGGGCAAGTTTTACCCAGCACTTTGGAAACAGAGCTCAGCCCTGGCTGTTTGCAGCCAAGTTCTGGTCTGCACTGATTCAGCTGCAAATGTCCCCTCCTGACAGAGGCTATGGGAACGGAGAAGTGATCCCAAGAGCAAGACCCCAAGGCTTCATTGCTGGAAGTATCCTCTCTTGTGATGATACTGGAATACTAAATATCACCAGTCCACCTACTTCTCCTTGTTGGGTGGAATTTTTCCACGTTGTGATGTCAATGGATCCAACAGGTTGGGGATGTATAGTCTGAGTAATACAGTCATTCTCCTTTGGAGGAACAGGGTGGTCCCCCCATTTTATCATCGGGTAACTGAAGCTGAGAGATGGGGAGAGCTTTGCCCAGGGTAACTGAGGAGGTCAGAGACAGCAACAGGAATCGAGTCTGTCAAACCCTAGCTCTCCTTTCTCCATGGGATGGCCACCTGCTTCTCCGAGTTCAAACAATGATGTTTGAAATCCGTTTGAAAAAAATCTGTAGTGTACCTACTACGGACACAAAGGACCCGGCTGATCTCAAATTTACAGCAGTGAAAAGCAGGAGTAACTTACCAAAAACACTGACTTAACACTGTTTTAGGTCCAATCCAGGTGGAGACCCAGCTCCACATTTGCACCTACCTGTCCCTTAAAGCTGGAAGGATTGAGTCTTCAGGTCTCATCCCTGAGTGATGAACCCTCTCCTTCAATTTCCCATCATTATAGGTGCCATAAGCCATTCAATTCACCATAGGCTGTTCTTTTAATAAGACTGTGCCCTATCTTCTTGCCTATGCTATCAGAAACTTTCAATATAAAAGATAACAGTACCTTCCTCCCCCCACATATAGATGTATAGATGTCACAGTACTTTAAGCAAACTGCTAAAACTGCTTGGGTTCATGGTATTGTAGAAATCATGATCTTACACTGGACCACATCTAGCTTGACCACCTACATGTGAGAAATAAATACAGCTAAGCTGACATGGGCCCCGAAGATGCTCCCTTTGTAAACACTGGGAAGTCCAGCACCAGGACAAATAGACCTGTCTCTTCAGTGATGCTCAGGGGACGTGTGTGTTGAAACAGATGGGACTGATCTGCAGATCAGCCACAGGAGAAGTAGCTTCCCAGTGCCAGTTGCTGAGGGCTAGAGAGATGCTCCCACACATTCCCGTAGGATCACAGCGGCGATAAATAAGAGCCTCAACCATTGCGTTGCAGTGAATCCCACTGCCAAATCAAGGTTGAAATGATTCTTTCACTAAACAGTGCCGTTACTGGCATTAATTAGGTGGGAAATCCACCATTATTTGTTCTGTGTCATCCAAGGCTTGGGTCTGGGCTGCCAAACACGTAGGAACACGCTGCCCTAAAGCAGTTACAGCCTAAAGCACATGGCACGTGGGATGCAGAAGGGAATCCAGAGGCCGGGGAGCTTCTGCTGGTTTTGTCATAAAGTTGCTTCTTTAGGGGTTTTTAAGAGAGCTTTTCTTGGTTTTTTGAGGGGGTCTGAGAGCAGGGACTTCTGGTTTTGATGCACTCAAAATCTAGACTCTCTCTATCTAAAATCCAGCTTAGTGCCACGGGCCATATGCTCCCCTCCTCTGCTGAACGATGTCATCCCACAAACCCAACATTGATAAATATATTCTTGAGAGCATTTATCAGTAATTCAGAAGCTGACCACAGTGGTATGGGGTAATTTGCAGGTATCTCTCAGTGTGTGCCGTAGGTTGCCCCTGCCGGGGGATAGGCACCGCTGTGACAGTGCTGCGTAAGAGCTCACCTTTAGTCATCCTCCCTCTCTTTTCTAAGTCCTCTACCAAGTGGGGATTTTTGGTCTCTCTGGAGGGCATTAGAGTCCATCTCATTAGCAAGTAGCAAGCTGTGTTTCCTTCTTTCTACATGGCAACCTAAAAGCTTTTAGAAAACAGCTGTTTGTAAGGATGGCACCCGTGAGTGGAAGGAAAATGCTGATGCTGTCCTTTTCTGGGAGGTATTCTCGGTTCTCTGCTAGTTTTCCATGGACTCTTTTTTAACTGGGATATTAAAATGTACGACATGTCTCTCTGCTTCCTAAAGCAGTGCAATCAAAAGCTGAAACAATCCTCACAGCGGAGACCAGTGGCTTTGCAATAATTCAATAATTATCAGCAGAGTCTTGCTGAAGATGCAACAGTCCACCGCTTGCAGTAACCTCACTTTAACATATTCAGTCTTCTTGGTGAGGGGTAGGTTACATCACCTCAAACCAACCTTGAAAGCTCCTGATCAGCCACATCAATAACCAAGTGTTGCAGGCAATTCAGTGCTCTGGTCTCGCTGAGCTCCATAGTAGCAAATTAACAGCGCACAGCTGGTGCTTTCAACAGCTTCACATTCGAAGTAACTGATACAGATTGGGAGTCCCTGCTGGCTTATGGCAGAAGATGACTGTTCATGGCCAGGACTGGAGACTCTGATACTATCAACGTCAGCGTTACTGCTGAAAGTTCATTTTTGCCTCTTACTTTAAACAAATCCAAGTACTGGTGTTGCTTGGTTGTGGTTATTTTAAGAGGCTTAATAGCAATGAGATTGAAAGATTGCTGAGGCTTCCTGGCACAACATCTCATGGTTTCACAACAAGTATGTCTAAGGAATAGCTGGGTTTAATATATTTATTTCATGATAGAAACTTTGTTCTAAGTGGGCATAAGGAACAAAAGGGAGCAATTTCCCATTCCCTGCACTTGCCCTGGAAAGTCATGAGAGCGTCATCCTCGATGTCAACGAGGCTGTATGGATCTTGCACAGCCAACCCTCAGGGACAGCCAAGATGCATTTGGGGGCTGTTACCACCCATTAAACTAAGGTTGTTTTTACATGACTGAAAATGGTATTGTGTTGTTCATCTGTATGACACTTCAATGTCCTGCAGGACAGGAAGGATATCAAAAGGTGAGAAAATCTCTGCATAGTGTTACCTAACTTGTAAATCTATCCAAGCAGCAAATATTTCATTTGAAACCACGCTTTAGAAAGGACTTTCAATTCGAAATAACTTCTGAGGGCTAGAATGAAACCAGGGAGAATTGGGCCTTACAAGGCTATTTATGTTTGTAAGAGAAATTGATATGAGACATATAACCTTGGGCTTTGGGTCCATTCTGTCTCACTCAGGCATTGCATCACCTAAATGTGAAATGATTAGCCCTAAGAAGGTCATCCAGTCCTCCTAAAATAAAAGTCTAAGTTCCCCCAAAAGCCAACAGAGAGAGGGAGGCCCCTCCAGAGACCTTCACAGGTAGCACCCTCCATCTAAACTAACCCATCTCCTGCTTTTAACCACCTGCCATCTCTTAGAGATACAGGCTGTGAAGTTGGGAGTTTGGGCTTCCAAGGGTTCTCCAGGGGATGTTGCAGCTGGTGCCCATGGGGAACACTCTCACCACCTCCCAGGCTTTCTGAACACAGACACCCTCTCCACTCCTATGGAAGATGGTTCTCTACTTGGCCATGAAGAAAGAGCCACAGATCCAGCAAGAGAGATAGTAAGAAGGACTCTTGCCTTTAATGTGGAAATGCTGGGGACAGACAAGACCAGTGTTGTATTCCAGACCTTGGTCCTTTGAATCTGTATTAGGTCATATTTAAATGAGATATAAATGACAGCAGATGGTTCTCTGTAGCTCAGAAGTCCTCCTTGTCCACTGCTCCAGTGAGCTCTGTGTTGACATATGCTTAGCTCATTGCAATCATTTCTCTGGATTTTTCACCTCTATGTTAAAATGTGAAATGACATTCAAGCTTCGTGTTTGCACCAGGGACACCCTGCTGTGTTCCCCGGGTGTGCCATGGAGCTGGGTGCTTTGTGTCTTCATGGCACAGAAGGGTTGGTTGGTTTGCTCCTTTGTGGGGCCTGGGATGAGAGCTGGCCGGGGGAAAAAAAAAAAAAATCCCATCTGAGTAGAAAGAAGAGATTTTAAATTTGAGGTTTGTTGCATTTCTCCAGGAAACAAAACTTAAGAGACCTCTGGCCTTTCCAACAGGAGCCTGGAGAGGAGGTGTCCCTTGGCCAGCACTGCAGGACCTGCCAGCGACAGGGGCTTGAGGACGGCGTCTTACTGAGGGACTAGTCACCCTGCCACACTCCTTCCCACTGCTGGCCTGAGAAGCCTCCTGTGGAGAGTTTTGTTAAAACAAACCTATTTTGACAAATTCTGTTTTTGATGATCTGTCATTTCTGACAGCACATCCCACATTGACTTCTGCCCAGTTCTCCTCAGCCTGCTGTCCATAGGAAACCTGCAGGGAAAAGTCTCCTGGCAGCAATTAGCACCTTCTAGTCCAATGCAGCGAGCAGTCGGATTAATCTCAGATATCCCTGCATGCCGTCTGACACGGTACTGCAGCCCTCAGATGGCACACATGGTGGGGAGCATGGCACCGACAGCCATCGTGCCACCAAGGAAGGAGAGGAGAGGGGCAAGCCAGGTGCCCAGCTTCAAATCAAAGCGTTACAGCCACTACAGAACTGAAGACCTCCTGCCCAAATAAAACGGCAGATGCTGAGCATCTGATGTGCAGCAGGGAAACCAAACTACTCTGCTGGCACTGAAATTGCTGCTACAAGTCTCATGCCCCCATGCCCTGGAGACAACGGGGGGGTCTCCCAGGGTACTGGGCACGAAACATCCCTGCACTTTGGAGACCCTTTGAGGCTGTTTTGGGGTTATGACAAATCTGGACCCCCCCCAAGAAAAAAAAAACAAACCAAACAAAACTGTAGAGCAATGACCTGACAAACTGACCCTGCGGAGGGAGAGGCTGAGGGGCAAGCTTCTGCATCCCTGCGAAGGCAGGAGTTTTCCAGCTCAGACTGGGTCTCCTGACAGTCACAGCCTTCACAGAGGCTAGAGAGACATTGACGGTAAATAAATCATGATCTTATTTAGGGAGCTGCTCCTTCGGAGGAACCTCCTCTTGTTTTGGGGTGTAACGCTGGAGGAAGCAGCTGGTCCCGGAGGTTTGCCGAGTCCTTCTAAACGTGGTTTCTAACTCATTTGCCTCTGCTTACTGCCATCTAGTGAAGCTTGCTGGGAAGACGATTAAGCCCCCCTACCTCCCTCCTCTTGCCCCCCAAAATACATTAAAAGGAGGAGGATTTCCTCTCAGGAAACTGCTGTTCCAGGCGAGGCAGTGGGCAGCAGCACGAGAGACAGAAAGATGGGAAGGTGCTTTGTACTTGATGATCCCATTTCTGAAAGGTTTACTGGCTCCACAGAGAAGATTTTAGATCAAAGATCGGTTTAACTAGCTGCCCTGCATGACTCTTGCTCATGCGATCGTCCCTGTGGATCCCCTCGGCATAGGTAAAGTTATGGATCATTTAACTTAGCCAAGCAGAGAGCCTGGTGTGGGGCCGTGATGGTGAAGGGGAGCTGCCAAAGTAGTTTGTTTTCTTAAAACAGGTTAAGAAGATGGAGCTGGGCTCTCTTTTCCTCTGTTTTTTATCTCTAGAACACAATTATGGATGTCAGTGTGGTCAAAAGATGGGGATCTGGATGAGGGCTGTGGGCAGCTAGAAGCATGAGCAGTTGTGTGCTGAACGAAGGTCTGCGACAGCCAGACCTGAACCAGGGAACGGCAGGCTGGGAACAAGAGTCCAGTCTGAAGGGAGCAGGGATGCCACCCTGCTGAAGGCTAGAAGATACCCAGAACATCAGATCCTCAAATACAGAAAGAGATGTTTGTGATGCAGAGCTCCTAATCAGAAAGCATTTATTACAAATAAAGAGCTTGGTAAGCTAAATTAAATCATAGCCAATGTGTTTTTATTCTGATATATAAAAATATATTTATTTACCACACTCAAATAAGAAGTTGCTAATTGTTAAAGAAACAGCATTTCCAACCAGCACTTGTGCTGAATGTAATGCATCCTGAAATTCAACTGCAAGTGTGCCAATTGTCCTCTCCCCGCGTGCTCCATGAAGAGCACTGGGGCACCTCAGATCCCATCCTGCCTCCAAGCAAGGAAACAACTAGGGGATCATTTGCTTGAAAAATATGCAGCCAATAGCACTATTCCACAAATATTGATCAGGTTCATGTCTTGCATATTGTGCAACTGGCCTGACTGCAGCAGTTATGTGATATATTATCCCAAAGCAGTGGGACAGATGAACTTCAGGTAGACAAAAAAGTCAAACAGGAACAACCTAGTCCCAAAACGTCAAAAGAGAGTTGATGGTACCAAAGACCTTCCAGAAGATGTTCATTCATATGGCTATATCATGCCAGATCAGGTCAGGAGTCTTTTAAGAGCTGTAAAGGAGGGATCAGGGAGGGGATGTGGTCCCCACTCAGCTCTCAGCTTAGAAGAAATGCCCAAGTCTGGAGGTCTTGGTATTGAAGGTTGGGGTCAAACTTCATCTTTTCACACAGTCAAGTCAAAAGAAGGGGTGACCATTGAAGTGGAGGGGTTGAAAGACCTGCTGTGGATGTCCTACCAATTAGGGCACATTGGGCTGGAGGTCTCTCAAGTTTCTGTTGCTGATTTTGCTTTGTTCTGTTACTTTAAGCAAAGTTAAAGATGCTCAGAAATGGGCTCTCACAGTAGATGAATATATAGATAAACGTGATCAGTGTGAAGCAAACACGTACTTTCAATGCTGAGTTTCTGTGAAGCGGGAAGGATAATATTTTTCTAAATCTAGCACCTGTCAGAGCCATCATCAGATGGTGGAAGGGTTCTGCAAGCTCACTCTACATTAACATGTACACAAGGTCCAGCCATAGCCAAACGCCTACAACATGGCCGAGCCCCATAACTCAATCCTGTTACAGTCCGCTCTCACTGGGGGGTACTTTGCATGTTGCACAGTCGCTCAGGATTGAGCATTTGCCGCAGTGCTAGGCACCACCAGAATGTCTGGGAAAAGCAAATTAATTCTTCAGTCGTGGAGCTTTGTTTTAGTAGCAACCCAAACATTTACAGTCCCTTTCTGTATAAAGACCAACCATTCGGCGTGTGTGCAAACCGAGCGCCGTTCCCAATTAAATACATGTAATGCAGTCTCCAGCATGCTGACTTGAACATCAGGTCCTTAATTACACCACACTTCATTCCAGTGGTTGAAGATATTGCCCTTCGGTGAGGCCTAAAAGCACCAAAGGGAGCTGCTGGAGCCAGTGCTTCATCCAGATCAATATAGAGGGGAAGGAGAATGTGATTACCAGTGGATTAAATTGAAGACAATAGCAATATCGTGATGTATTGGGAATGTGGAGCATTTCATCATGAGGAAGAGACGGGAAAAAAACCCAACATGGTAAAATTGCTTTTGAAAGAGGAAGAATGGTTGCATTCCTGGGATACCTTAAGGATCATTTTCATAGAGTAGGGCTACAGTTTGACAATTTTGATTATTTAGTCTGACCTGTACACACCAGGTCATAGAATTTTGCCTCATCATTCTTGCTTTCAAAGATTATTTCCATTTTTACATTAGTTCAGTGTCAGAGCCACAGAAAACAAGATTTTCCTATTCCCACAGAACCATTTTGAAGTCTTCTGTAGGAAATATTTTCTAGAAGCTTTCCAAGACATTTTATATTCCAGAAACACTCAACTTATGACCTTTTTGTAAAACACTATACTGGAAGTAAAATAACAACACATATTGATTAACCACCTCTGAAAAATAACCAAAACTATTTGTGATTTTGGATAGAGCTGAATGAGTAGGTTTACCTCCAAAAAGGGAGAAAAAGTGGTTAATATGCTAAAATGTTTTGCCATTTCATTTTGAATTGTGGTAAATAATTGGAAAATGTTTTCAATCAAATGAACCATTTTTGAACTAGAAGCTGATACCTGACTGCAATTTAGCACAACCCGTATGCATGCCTGACGTGGCCCTTGCAGCTCAATATTGCTTCAGGTTTTCTTTATACACATTATTTATTTTTTCAGCTCACTGCTGCCTCTGCCAAACAGATATTTTAATAACTTCATGGTGTTCCATTACATGAAAGATATTATAATATTTGGAATCACCATCTTTATTTAAATTGAAGACCATTATATTTTTCAATCTGCCAAAAGCTTTTCAAAACATTCCCTTTTAAGGCCAGCCCAGTATGTTTCCTTTGACCTGACCAGACCTTTATGTGACATACTTTGAGGGTTGATGTCATCAGTGGACTTAACAGTGCCTAAGAGCAAAATATTCTTTCATAAATACATTTATTAAGAAATAGTGGCTGTCTTCACATCTTTGTCTCTTGCAGTTTTACCCCTAGATTGCTTGACAGTTATTTTTGTGCTGGTGTTACAGCTTTAAAAGCAACATCCATAATGAATTTACAGTTTTTATATTATTTGGGGCTATTCTGGAAGCATATTTTTTTTTTAAAATAGTCTGAAGAAATTTCATCTTTGTTCTCTGCATTGTCTCAACGTCTTTTTGGCAAGCCACAGCATTTTTGACAGAAGGAGCTGACCCCACTAACCCCTGCAGAGCTGCTGGGGGCTTGGGGTAGGGGAGACAGACACTGTTTCATAGATCATGATGAGGCAAACGGCTCCATCAGTGCCGTAGTCATCTTCCATCATTTGCTTTTGGAAACACCACTGTGGGGTGCAAAACCTGACGTCTTGTATTGCGGCTCATCTCCATCACCGTCTGCTCTTCATCCCCTCCTGGGAACAACTCCTTGTCTCAGCTAACCTTGAAAAAGCCTACTCAGCACAAATTCTCCACGTTCATTTCACTGAGAATCAGGCAATACCGAATACAGATAATAGCCCATTTATGTTGACTCTTGTTTTCCCACCTTGTAAACACCCTCTGAATTTATATTCCCGTCATTCTTGCTATAATATTGTTCCCTAAGCCATAAAAAGAACAATTCTAAGCTTCTTGACAGCTAATATTTCTGTTGAGCGATATTAATGCATTGTAAGTCTGACCTTAATACTGATGCATTGCAGTCTGATCCTACTTGGTGCTGAGTTCCCACTGTGCCTCTTAGTGTGCCCTGATGTTCGTGGAAAGCAAAGGTGCTCAGCAATCGGCAGGATCGGACTCCAAAGCGATGGTAATGGCACAAAACAGAACTAAGATGCTGACTGTCAATCTAACGTAAAGGTGAGACACACATTTACAGGAGCTGAACTCTATGGGAAGGATCCCTGTAAGAAATGGCATCCCCTTGGGATAGATATCAGCAAGAAAATAAAAAGCTTTACATCTTCATGCTGCTGTGGGCAAAAGCAGCGGTCGTAAGTGAGATCTGTGCAATGTGTAATTCTAACTGAACACCAGTGGTCACATGCACAGCACGTTTGTGTGAGCAAAGGTTAGCTTTGGGTTTCTTCAGCTGTACGATTCGTTTTTATGTTAACCATTGCATTTGCAAGAACAATGTTCTTAATAACTTTGCAGCATTCATGCTGCGTGAAAGCCATGATGATGCTTGGAATCACAGACTGCTTAAAGAGCAACAGGCATCTATTAAAAAAACAACAATTATGAGCTATAAACACACACGCACCTCCACACATGCTGCATTGCATCCATTTCCCCCACATATACGAGAGCCATCTTGTACCTGAAACTGTAATTTACACAAAAAGACATCCCAGCCCGGTTTCATCTCAGTGCCTCTTGGACTTGAGGGGACAAAAACCTTCAGAAATAAAACCAGAGAGCTCACTTGGCTGGCTTGATGTACAAAATTGAGCCCTGATTCTTGCTTCATTCATTTCCGTGCAAAGATGTTTCTAAGAACTTCTAGTGTTGCGTACTGGTCTACCAGCCATGATCCCGGACGGGGTAGGAACATGCAAAATGCAGAGTGGTGGGGCCACCCTCTCACTTCTGCTCTGTCTTTTTGTCTGGTTTTTTTTTTGCTAAATTTTAGTGTCCTTTTAAGCCCTGAGCACCCTGTCTAGAGAGGCAGAGCCAACAAAGACATCCCTGGAGGATTTCCCCTCCCTTCTAAAGGACCTTAACACAATCAGAGCTCTTTGAAGTAACTTTGTTTTCTGGCTACTCCAGCACTGACTGATAAAGTCATTGAGATAATAAGTTTGGCCAAATGAGAATGAGGATTTCCAGCTGCACTGTGTGCCGGGAAGGTTGGCTCTGCTCTGCACGCTGCAAAGCTTGCCCACACCAGCCACCGAGGCTGGGAAAGCGGAGGTCAGCCTTCCCCAGACCAGACCCCTTCCTCATCAGCTGCTGGGTGCACCCCAAATTCTGCAGACGGGGAAGCTGATAACAAAGATTAAACCCTGTATTTTCTGCAATAAGCTGCTTGGTTGTTTTCCTCGTCTTGTCATCTGGCATTTGATGTAACACCCAAATTGGGTCCCTGGACAATTTATTAGAAGCTGAGAGCTGCAGCCAAAGATTGACACGTTTGGGTACTTTGGAGGAATTAATGGATTAACTCCCAGTCTAAACCACTTTAGCATTCTCCCTTCATAGTCTGTGAAGTTAAATTACTCTGGGCAGCGAGGTAGAGCTACCAGCTTTAAATAAAACCAGAAACTCAGCTATAATTTTCTCAGGCCCCCAGTACAGACTGGTAACACTTTTTGCTCCTGTAGCACTTTGCAGCGGCAACTTTCTAAGCCACTCAGCAGGCACAAGGAGTTGAGGAACACGGTGTCTGTGTCAGGAGCCAGCACCGCCATGACCCACCACCATCTGCAGGGAGGAAAGGTCCAGGGTAGGGGAGGGCTGAGAGAAGAGATCCAACAGCTGGGTATTGCAGGCAGACAGCATCGGACTGGGAATGTGGCACTCATTTCTGACTGGGGGGGATGCTGGCTGTGGGAAGAGATCTCCCACGGTTGTATCGTGGATTTGCCAGGACTTGAGGCTTTCTCCCCAACCCCCCACCCCCCCAGAGATCAATGCAGCTTCTCCTAGAGAAAAGAGCACGATCTCAGGATGGAGATGCTTGTTCCTCAGCTACGCAGGGACTCAAATCAAAGTCTTCACTGGCCGAAACCTGACCTTAATGAGCAAGTAACACATTGGGGAAATGCACTCTTCTCTTTCCTCATTAATCCAAGCCACAGCAATGCCTACCACTTGCTGCCAGCAAACCAAGGGACCACTCAGCTTGATTTTCAAAACAGACCTTTCAGGCTTAAAAATCTATGCCTCTGTGGTGGGAGAGACAGCATCAAAGGGAAGGGCTGGATGAAACATCTGCTGTCATACCTGCGACTGCTTCATGTGGCTTCACACGCAGCAGTGGCACTCAGGCATGGTGTCCTGGATGTTGTCACATGCAGGTCACCAAAAGCATGCCAAAACAAGAAGGGAGTGAGCTGTAGTCTTTTTCATTTTGCCACAGACATCCCCTCACACACACAGAATATAAGGTCTGTACTTGCAGCCCATGGGTGCCTTAGGCTAGAAACTTAAATACATCAGCAACCTTTTGGCTGGCAAATGTTTGCACACACATGGTTTAGGTGGAAAAAAATGACACCCACTTTCAGAATTACTTTCCGAGCATCGGACTTGTGCAAAAGACTTTCTTTAACATCTCTCAAGCACTTTGGAAAACCTTTGTGCCAATGCCCGCCCTTGGTCTGCGGAGTCTGGAGACTTCTGCTTGGATTTCCTTTATTTTTTTTTCCCTTGAATGCCCTGGAGCACAGCAGCTACATTTTGCTGCAACACTATCTGCTGTCATGGCTTACTCCCTGGGATCCTCAGTTGGGATGTACAGTTCATGTCATTGTCGTAGTAGGTAAAATTTGAAGTGCTGAAATGTCAACTGCTGTAAATCAGTGTAAGTTAAGTGCGCTGTTAAACATGTCCAGGTCTCTGGGTTTTGTTCCTCTAGGAACTGTGCAAGACTTTGCTGTCCTGAAACAATGTGCAGCAGTTGGGTGCCTACCTTGTACCTTGAGCCATACGTTGCCCTACGCTAGACGATGTGATCCTCAGGCCTCTCCCTCTCCCAGGGCCAAGAAGAGATGCCCCATTTATTCCTTACCTTACAGAAACAAGGATGTCAATGCTGACTAGTCTTGTACATCCTGGATATGAAAATTAGCTGGTTTTTTTAATGCTAAGATAACTCCATTATAGCATCTTATTTGCATGTGCGCTGAAGCATTTTTGCATCATTTCTCCCAGCTAGAAACAGTCATAAGTGCAACACTGAAACCCAGAATTCAGGTCCTGAAGGTTTTTGTTGTAAAACAAGCATCTAAGGGTATCCCTCTGCACACTATACCGTTGTCAAGCCAATAGACATAGAAAGAAACACTCTTTTTGGCAGTTATATCTGGAAATGCATCTTGTGGAAGGAGAGAGAATAAGGAAGCTGAAGAGCAGTGAGAGGAGACATATGGCTGAAAGCCTTCATTAAACACACTGTGGAGACACGCTGTGTCCTGCACTTAACTGAAAAGCTCATTTCAAGTTTCCCATGTACCATGTTAGAAAATTAAGCTGTCAGATCTGCTTACGGGCAACATGCTATCCTATGGAACAGATTTTCTCTGTTCGCGAGGATAGTGCATTTTAGCAAACCTTCCTTCTATTGTTCCCTCAACATTATTGTCATTCCTAGAGTAAAAGCCGTCTTCGTTGAGTGGGGTGTTGAGGTCTGACTCTCAAGGTACTCACAGTTGATAGGCAGTGATAGTGTTGTAGATCTGAAAGATGCCAAGGACCTACATCAGAGTTTCACGCCAGATCTCAGTCCCAAGTTGAGCAGAAATATATTGGAAAAAGAAGCACTTGTGACATTCGGTCTAACTGTGCTCCCCTCCCTGGTGTGCCTGTCTCTCCCCACGGAGTATACAAGGAGCCTAGGGCGGACTGCACTTCTCAGTATTTCAGGTATTTCAGATAGTAACAGCTGTGATCAATCCAGAATACAGCTTTCTGATGCTCTTTGTGTGCTGCGCACAGAAATTTATCCCACCATCCCCACCCCAGGGGATGGCTGTAGCCACAGAATGACAGAAACCACCGAGCGCTGGGCTGTGTCTCTCCATTAGCTGTAGAGGAGCCTGATCTCAAACAGCTCTACGTTCGTATGAGGCAGGAAAAGGTCTGATTTTTGTCAAAGTGTGCTACACCAAAACACATTTAGCTCATTACATCTGCAGGTATGATTTTCTTCCAGCTCAACCACATGTACTAGAAATCAACCTAGACCTCTATTTTATAATTCCAAAGAAATTAAAATTACTGTGCCAATGTTCTCCTTATCAGCAAGTTAATGAAATTAGACAACCCAAGCTGTCACGAGTAAAGGGTTGTCAATGAAGAACATAAAAAACCTTTTGGCTGAGAGGATTTTGATGCCACAGGGAGTAACTCATGGAGCAGACTGGATTGCAGGAGGGTGTCCTGGTTTCAGCTGGGTTAGAGTTACTTTTCTTCCTAGTAGCTGGCATAGTGCTGTGTTTTGGATTTAGTATGAGAAGAATGCTGATAACACACTGATGGTTTAGTTGTTGCTAAGTAGTGCTTAGGCTAGTCAAGGACTTTCTTTTTCAGCTTCCCATGCTCTGCCAGGTGCACAAGAAGTTGGGAGGGGGCACAGCCCAAGATAGTTGATCCAAACTGACCAAAGGGCTATTCCATACCATATGACGTCATGCTCAGTATATAAACCGAGGGGAGTTAGCCGGGGGGCAGCGATCGCTGCTCGGGGACTGGCTGGGTGTCGGTCGGCGGGTGGTGAGCGGTTGCATCACTTGTTTTTTTTTCCCTGGGTTTTGTTTGTCTCTCTCATTCTCCTTTTCATTACAATTATTATTATTATTATTATCATTATTATTATTATTACTATTATTATTATTATTTTATTTCAATTATTAAACTGTTCTTATCTCAACCCGTGGGTTTTCTTACTCTTGCCCTTCCGATTCTCTTCCCCATCCCACCGGGGAGGGGGAGGGTGAGCGAGCGGCTGCGTGGTGCTTAGTTGCCGACTGGGGCTAAACCACGACAGAGGGTAAACTGAAGGATTCATCATCAGATTACTCTTTGTGCAAAAGCATTGCAAGAGCTAACAACTGTTTGTGAATGTGCTGAATATCTAAGAGCTTTGAAGATGTTTAGCATGAATAATTCTGCATTTTACTTGCTTTTTGCTATTCTCCTTTTCAAAAGGAGAAAATAAAAAAATCATTGCGGCAAATCAGGGACATCAGCATTTTTAGGGTAGGTCCTCCACTGGTGTAAAATAGCTGCATCTCCTCTGGCTGCAGTGGGATCTGTGATGGGAGTGAGGCAACTTAGAAACAACCGACCAACTGAAGTTTGTTAACATAAACTCTTTGCTGAATAATTGGGCGTAAGTAATGCGTTACTGCAGGGAAGAGCAGACTATGGCGCCCTGGCCATGGCCAGCATCCACCTGGCAGAAGGCTGAGCAGACATCTCTCTGTGAGGTCTGGCACCAGGAACAGCATAGGAAGTGAGGAACGGCACTCGGATTTGGTCAGTGGCATCCTTGACTTAGCCCTGTACGCTAAGCTCCAGTAGAGGACCTCAGTGATGAGATGTGGCTGCCTCTGATAATGGGCAAAGCTGTGAAGAAGGGGACATCTGCTTTGTTTTTTAATATAAAGGCTTATCCTTAGTAATGACCTCAAAGCAATGGCACTGAGCAGCACTGAGCACTTTGGACCTCTTCCCCCTGATGTGACTTTTCAGCTGGCCAAGTACTGTCACCGGCACCAGGAAGCACAAAGCTCGGAGAGGGAAGGGAGGGGGCCTGCTGGACCATTTTGCTATTAAGATATGATTCTTGCCTGGAAAATGTTTCAGTACCTTGCATTAGGAATGCGCAGATCAGCTTGTGAACAACCTGTGGACTTGGAAGAAGTGTAGTATTCACAAAAACTTGCAGAGCATTTCTTTTAAAGGCTGTGAGCTTGATTTTCTGGATTTTCCTAATAGGAAAACAATCTTGATAAGAAATAATCTTTTTATTAAATACACTTCTGTCTTGTCCTTCTTTGCCTCAAATGCCACTGAGACAGCTGCTGAAATGTAGCTCTCAGAGAAGTGCATAATGAATTGGAGGGATGGCAGGGTAATTTTTAATGCCTGTAGGCACATGGACACCCATCCACTCTAGGCTTTTACTCTTATCTGTAATTCTTTGCAGAGCTCTCTCTGCCAGAAGTGTGTACAGTGTGTTGGTGATATGTGAACAGTTAAGAAGAGGGAAAAAAATTAAACTAAACATTCATTTTTGGTAGCAAGCATTAGATTCTAACCACCGCTGACTCAGCCAGAAGATAACTTTGCTCACAGTTCCCATTGTCCCCATACCCAGTCCAAAGGTTTCTGCAGTCAGGGTGAATATTTCCAGTACTGGGGTGGCTTGTGGACTGGGAGACGAGTCAGTCCTTGGAAGGACCTCACGAAGACCTTTGTTTCCACACGTGGTTGAGCATCGCATGGCTTGCACAGGCAGCCCGTTAGCCTGCACCTGGAATCTCCCAGCCAAATCTGGGTGAGGACTTGGTTATAATTCATGCTGTTCTGCGTCACAAGGACATCCTGTTGGATGCTCCAGTTCTGCGTTCAGTCACTGGCATAATTATAATCATTACGTGGAACACACAGAGGGGTTATTAAATAGCTGTACTGTTTAAGTATGCACTAATTATATAAAGCACAGTACAAGGACAGCACAGAATGTCTCCTAATAAGAGTAGCCTGCATCTCTGGCATCCATCTAAATTAAAAACCTTCTCAAAATGATAACCTTAAGTAACTATGCACTTCAGAGGCAGCTGTGAAAGAGTTAGAACTAACTCAATCAACTAAATTATGTGTAAATGGCTCCATTTTTATTAGCAGTCTCGAATGTATACAAATTTCAGTGGTAAAGCAGCCACAACAAATGGATTACTCCATCATCTATTATCATCTCTTTCCTCTCTGTCAAAACATTTCTCCAACCCTAAAGACTAGCTTATAAATGAAAAAAACAACCAAACAACAGCAACAGAAAACCAAACAGAAAAAAATCCCTGCTTAAAATTCCATCTCTTGCTTGGTTTTCCTGAAGATAAAATATGCACTCTGCACTGAGATATTTGAAAGTGCTGTGGAGGGGAAAGCGAAAGGCCATTTTTACTAGGCACACATTGGTAAAAGCACTCCAGACAATTATGATACTTGTAAATGCAATCTACTCCAAACACTGCTTGCATAAAAAATACACGGGAAATAGAATTCCCCCGTCAGCTTCTCTTCTCTCTCTCTACATATAGACTGCCATGCCTCCTAGCAGAAGAAAAGGATCAGGACAAAAGAAATTCTTATTGATTCAATAGCAAAGATAGGACTCCAACTGTTTGGACACAGCTGCCATGCGAGGTACTCCGTGATCTGGCTGGGGACGGGGAGCTACAAGGCTCATAGCCCAGGTGGTGACTATATGCCGTAATGGAGGGTTTGGATGTAGTCTGAAGATGCATATGCTGTTATCAGAGGCAGAATACCATGGAAGAGAATAAATGCATGATGGATCCAAGCAATTTTTAATTGAGATGAGAGAAGAAGAAAGATGTCTGCCAAACTCAGTACCAAAATTTAGCCTGAATGCGATCAACAAAGAGTTTCCTGAACCAGAGGCTCACCCCATGGCATAATGTTGTGGAAGAGATTGCCTTTAGTCAGTGAAGGTTTTCAAGACAAGCCAAACAGATCACCCCTCTGAAGCACTGAGAAGGACCCATGCTTAGCTATAGTAGAGAAACAGTGTTTCTTTTCATATCTTATGCCTGAAAGGACAAATTCAACTCCAGAAGACCCAAGTGTGTCTCCCACTGTGCAAGGGATGCATCAGCACAGCCATGGTTTTTGACCCGTAGTTATTTCATGGTTCCAAGAGAAGCTCATTTTGGATGTCCTGGAGATGAGGCTGTGATGTAGAAAAGCAGCCACGGTTCAGTTCCCTGGGCACATGTGTGCTTGTAATGCCAGATGCCATAAACATCCTTGAATAAATAAATGTCTTATGGCTCACACTGCAGCTGATGAGTGGGTTCCAGGATGTCTGCCTGGAAGAACATCTTTGCATACACAGAATTACATTCATAGCTATTTCCTCCACAGCTTCCACTGCCAACTAAGGTCAAGGGCCTGAAGTTGTAAATGAAGGCAGGCTGGGAAAAGCCAGCACAGAATGTAGGCTCCAGTCCTTGGTAGACTTGATATGCTGTGTTTGCAACTGCTTCATTCTTATTTATTTTCATAACGCATCATTCCCTTGGAGTTGCCCATTATCCAACTCAACACAAATGTGCCAAGAGTAAAGCAAGGAAGAAGCTACTAGTTAGTTCAGTAAGACAGAGGGGACGGAAAGAATACTGGTCATGTTTTGCAGATGAGGTGTGGAAGGACAAGCGATAAAGAAAATCAAAGACACAGAAAATCTCCCACTGGGGACAGAGCCCACTTTTGCTAAGTACCAATCTAGCATCTAAGATTATATGTCCCACAGTTTTACTTCAAAGTCACCAGAGTAGATGCACTCTGCACTGAACATCATTAGATAAAATAATGGGGAGGTCCTGGGAGAAGACCTCTCCTGCTCTTGAATGCTCCCTTTCTCTCAGGCAAATGTGGTGGGAGGGCCTCTTCAGGGACGACGGAGGGTGGGTGCTATCCAAGGACACCTCTGGCCAGGTCAGACCATGCTCCTGGGAGATGAGCAGTGAAGGTGTGGCACCTTCTGACAGATGTGAGAACTCAGCCTTGCTCCCTCCTTTCTTAGGAGAGCACAACAGTGTAAGACAAGAGGGGAGATTCTTTCACCTCTGTAATATTACTCTTTAAATAATCCCTGCTTAATTTTCAAAGGGAAGGTTGCAGGTAACTACTTATGTATCAAATTTCAGGGTGTAAGCTCCCTGTGTTCTGCATTGACTCTTGGCTAGCTGCAGGTGATCACATGTTGGGGACCACTTAACATCCCTACTGGCTCTTATGAGCCAGGTGTTTTGACAACCTGGAGCCAAACACTAAAAAGTACTAGGAACACATAGGTGGGATTTGTGATGTCCAAATATGACTCTGAAAGTGTTGATTTCAGGCAGTTCCCCACTCAGCCTGCTCACAGTTTATGTTCTGATTTTCCCCAATCTCCCCTCACACAACACAGCGAGTCTCAGTACCCAAAGCAGCATCACGTTCTGCTCAAGACATCTAAGTCCTTTCTCAGATGTGAGCCTTAGTCACAAGACCATTTATTCTGGGAATATACAGTGAAAATATAATGGCTTTGAGTACAAATTGTCGGATGGTGATTTCAAGAGCTAAGCTACAAGCTTAGCATAAGGAAGGAACATCCGTTGGCTGATATTAGGGTTTCTTTCATTTGGATGGCTTTTTCCAGAGTTTTCTGACACTGATTTATCAGTGACATTGTCGCTCTGTAGTCGGTGGCTGGTAAGCCTTTAGAGCACTGAAATGCCACTCCAAAAGCATGGATATTCCCCCTAAAGCCATTGAGAGTCATCTAGAACACCCAAATGTGCAATGCCAAGGTGGAGTGTATGAAAACTGGCTCACTGGAGAGCTTATCTGTGGCAATCCTGACTAGAAACTCTCCTGAAAATGCAACCAACAGAGACTTTTCCATTATCCATGTCTTTAGCAACTTCCTTCACGTTCAGACAAAACCAGGAATCATGAAAAAAAGGAGAAAGAGAAAGATATATGGGAGCTGAACCTTCCCAACCACTTTACAGGGATGTGGTAGGAGCTGAGTATTTCCTACACTTCCAAAACTTGTTCACCCCTCCTTTGATGAAACACTGGCTATAGTCTACTATTGTCCTATGAACGCTTTGTTCACTCAACTCCTGGTGGGTTCACCTGGACTTCTACCTACAGGGATCTTTCAAGGTTGGCCTATAAATGCCATTACACAGAGGGGAGGGTATGTCCTCCAAAGTTTGGGGTAAATGACTGGGAGTGAAGTAACATGGCTGCCACTATCAGCTTTGCCAAAGACTCGCTGTGTGACCTTGGAGAGGGTGCCTTTTTGTGCTGATCTCCACCTGTAGAATACAGATAATAACTCTTCCTGTACTGTACATCATAGGGTTGTTGTGATGCTTAATTAAAGCATTTAGAAAGTCTTTCAGGAGTGGCAGTCTATAAATGCTAAATGAGGCTGTTATTCTTCTTCTCCTGTGGTTACTGTCAATTGTTTTATTGATCTAGTCCATTATAGACTCAGGATAAGAGTTGTTTATTACAGTGAGAACTTAGAGTCGAAATATTTCTTTTCTCCTCACTTGACTCAAAATTTGCTCCCACAGATGTTTTTAACCATCAAACATGTTGAGTTAAGCCTACAAAAAGGGTCAGGAAAATACTGGGTATCATTCCCTACTAACTAAAAACCTTTTTTCTGATCTTTCCATAACAACCGACGTGCTCAGTTTATTGGCATCTATTGGGACTTTCATATGAAAGAACTTCAACAGAAAAAATATCTCTGCTCTTCTGTTATGGCTGGATGAAAAAACTAGCTGATATCAATAGGAGGCTTCCCACTATTACACAAGGCTTTGAATCTGATTATTAATGTCCTGAAAGCTCATGGTACATAAAAATCTCAAATGATTTCACTGAGAGTTTTGCATGCAAAGAAATTGCAAAGTCAGTCCTCAGTATTTAAATGCTTTTAGGACAAGTGAATTGATGCTAGTGTAAAGAAATGATTAATAGCAAAAGATAATTTAGCTACGAGCCTGTTAAATTTTCTTTCTCATTAGTATGAACGTGTATTCATGCTAAAAATCCAAAACATGCTGTACTAGCTCCATGCAGCTTTTCTAAGATGTCAAAGTATCTTGGCAGTCCAATTATTACTTATAGAATTCCTGAGAATCCTACGTACTTATGTTACTCAAATAACCATTTTTAATTAGTTCACAAGTTAGGCAGCAGTTGATAACATAACATTTAACATTTCAGAGAAAGCTGAGCAATAAACAGGTGCTTTGTTACTGTGCTCCCTTCTTTTTCAATTACAGGGAGAATAATGTTTTTACAAGGAATCAAACAAAGGTTAATTTGCAATTAGAGCTTTATGATGGGAAGAGGCTCTGTTGGTGAGTCCTATGACTCACAAGTCCATCACTGAGACACAAAAAGGAAAGGGAGGTCAAAAAACGCTCCACAGACATGTTCTGATGCTTGTCCATTGGTTGGCAGTTCCCAGCTCAAATTAGGCCCTATTAATGAGGCACTAAGCGTGCACATCAGAGGTGGACTCTGCAGAGTGAAGATGAAAATTTACCTAGATAAAATAGAGATTAGGAGAAAAAGTGTTATCATCCCTTGGCAGGAATGAGAAACTGGGAGATTAGGTGGTTTGCCAAAAATAGGAAGAGAACTTCTATCACTTGGTTCCTAGCTTGGTGTCTCATTATAAGAGAAATCCTGACTTTATATTCTTTCTCCTATGGTCCTAAAGAAATCACTGTGGGCTAGGTGAGGGTTTGAATTCACAGGATGGCAGTTAATCTGCAAGAATATGGCCATTTACTGTGATGTACTGGAGGGAATGGGGAGCGGGTGAGAGCCTGTATTCAGGTATCTGCTGGAGACCACTCTTGTCTGTCCATACCCGTAGCAGCCATACGATTGCCTGCATGGTATATAAAGAGCTCTATGCATTTTGGGTACTGAAGCGATACTTGGGTAACTTCAGTGAAAGAACACTGCAATAATGACTAATGCCCAGTCATTCCCGAAAACGAGATATATGCAGGAGAAAGAGGGGGATTCTCCTTAGAAAGGAAAAGTCTAAAATAAAGTGAGGCATAGTAAAGCCCCAGGAATTGTTTGCAATGGGCTCCTGTGGTCTCCGGTGTCCTTGGCTGACATGAGCCTCCCTTCCCTGATCATTATGATAGGAGGAGACCTCACTCGCTGTCAGTATACTAATGAAAGGTGATCTTTAACCCTCCGTAGGAGGGACGATCATCCTTGTTCCTCCTGACAGACAGGACACATATCCTTCGTGCTGCTAGCGTCGTGCCTGGAGATTGGCCTTATGGGTATGTTTAAACGTGCAGGATACTGCTATGGCTGACGAGTCTGAGGCTCTCGTCTTTTCTCCAATAACAGAAATCTGTGTCTGAGAAGGCAGAGACAGTGTATTTGAGACCGTAGGTTTGTCCGTGTTCTGCCACCCAGGGCTGGAACAAGGATTGCAACTCTAATCAGCCACCAATTTTCTTATTCTAAAATAAAAACTGAATAGATCTGTAAGACTTCCTTGCTATTTGACTACATTTTTTGAACAAAGATTTCGTTATAAATGCAAGGTATACATTTACCTTCAGTGCAGCACTGGCAAATTTGGACACTGATTTTTTTTTCCTAAACAGCTCATGAAATGGCTGAATGAGAATGATTAGCAGAACTTGGTAAAGCCAACATCAGGTATGGCCACACAGTGGCAAGCAAACCAATTATGCAGCATAAGGATATACAATGTCATCAATGGGAAGCTTTTGCCATGAAAAAGGAATGTGCAAGTGCTCCAGATACCTTGATTCAATTGTTAATGAATATTTATGCATACCTTAAGTCACTGATATACATCATAAATCAAGAAAAAGTAGTACATGAAAAATAAAAATCAAAGTTTGTACATGCTATCTGACTTTTAAGCCTGTAATAATCCTTTGGGTTTTACTGTTAAGCTTCTCCTAGCAATCACGAAGCTAAATTGTGCTTTAAAATGAAATCTGGCAGCCAACTTCCAATATAACTTGACTCCAGGAGCTAAGGATCTAAAAACAATTCCAATAACATAAGGTTCATTCTAAAATTATTCTAAAATTATGGGAGTTGGCAACTGCAGTCTGATAAACTGGCACTTTCCAAGTCCTAAGCAGAAGGTGGGGAGGAAAAAAAAGGAAAAACTGGTCTGCACCCAGGTTGGAGCTAACATCCACCTACCTCTTCCTCACACCTTCGTTCACCTGGAGAAGAGCACCCCGGCAAAGTAGGACACTTTATTGTCCGTGCATGCTTATTTGTCTCCCTCCTGAACCCCAGACCTGGGTCTTGCCTAGGAGTTTAAAGAATGTAGGGAAATGACTTCTGCTTGGGTGCGTACTCCAGGAGCTGAGTAGATACGATCAGCCTTGTGGCAGCATGACAAATTACCAAGCACCTTCTGAGCGACTGTGTGCATGCTGGAAACTTGCATGCACTTCCTGAGGTAATGAACCACGATGGAGGAGGGTTAAGCTAAGGCATCATCCAGTGCTCCCAGGAAGTGTGCACCATCCCAGATGATGGGTCCAGAAGAGAGACCATCATGGTGTCGGCTGAAATGGGGCAACCACTCTTCAGCTGCCCTAAGTCAATGCCATTTCTGGACCCTCCTTTGCTATCTAGCTTGTGCTTTCACTTGAGCCCGTGGTGGGTTTCAAACTTCATGACAAAATTTGGAGAAGTAGCCCTGGAGGAGCCTGAAGCAAATCATGGAGTGGCCCAAACATTGGCTGCTCGTTGGCGGAAGGCAGGGCCAGCCTTTGCTGTGATCAATGGCCCCAGCGCCGGGGCCGGGCAGCGTGCGCACTGGAGGGGTCACCGCCAAGCAGCACCTTAAATCAACCTGTCTTCCTTCACATTTAAAACTTCCCTTGATTAATGGTACTGAAAGCCTGATAAATGAGAATCAGCTGAGTTGTGCATACAGATATCTGGGCAGATTAAATAATTAATCATCCTGTAATTAATAAAGACAGATACTGGCTTTTTCTGAACTTTCCCTCCTCCTCTCCCCACACAGGCTTTCAAAAGGTTTTTGACAAAAATAACTACAGACACCAGCAGCTAATCCTGCTTTGTGGGGGAGGGGGGCCCCGCTGCTTCGTTAATGTGGCAAAATCTGCGCATACATTTGAGCAATAATGAGATCTCCAGGGCAAAGTATGACATCTGTTCCAGAACTTCTAAAATACAGGTTAATTTACACCAGCCAAACCTCTTTGAAGCCAGGCAGTTTGATTTTCACTTGTAGACTTAATGTAGTAGCGTCTGACAAGCATCCAGCCCTCAAAGGCCTTGCCATTACTTAGCTCCCAGTAAACGAGCCTATCAAAGCACTTTATAAATAATACAACCAAATAATCCATTGACAGAGGAGCAGCCGAGTCCTTGGGTATCATCATGTGAGTGGTCACTTGCCCCAGAGGTGGCCATGCCTACAGGGATGGACCAAATGCCCACAACATCGCTATTATTTCCACTATGATCATCAAGAAACTCAAGCATGTGAGGACTAAATAAGAAATGCCATAAGGAGGATCTAATAGAGCTGGGAATTAAAAGAAAAGGTAAAACTGGAAGTTGGAATTGTCTTCCTTCAGGGTAGACCAGGCTACTTATTCCCCTTAGTTTCCTGGTCAAACGTTGTGTTTCCCTTTTCTTCTTTTTTTGAAAAAGAAAGAGGAAAATAGCCAAAGTATTACAACAAAATTATCAAAGTAGTTAAAATACTTTTGATACATTTAGAAGGCAGGTTGAGCTAGAAAATTTGCATCAGCAGGGATCATTTGTGGTGGGTAATGGCTGAAATGGGCTATTGGTTCAAGTGTTCTAAAGAAATGCTTCTAAGTCCAATCCTGGTGGTCCCTCCACCCCTTTGCACCTTCTTGTCAGAGTACACTTTGGGACCCTGCAGTTCAGGTCCCCGTAGGACTAGAAATGGTGAAACACAACGGAGGCCAAACGGTAGTCTAGAAGCTGTCTAACACGAGTTCAGACACCTGTGCCCCAGCAGAACTTTTCACTTTTGTTAAACCAATTTATCTAAAGTAGTTTATCCTTGGGAAGGTTAAGAGATAACTCGATTACGACCTATTAGCACTTGCATGAGGAGATTTCGCACAGGACTCAGCTCTTCAAGCTGAAGTAAAGGTCGTAATGAGCTCTAAGGGACGACAGTTGAGGCTGAGCAAATCCAGACTGCAAATAAAGGTCTCGGCTTTTTCCTCGTTTCATTTTGCTGGGTATTTTATTGTTTAAGAAGAATAGTTACTAATATCTAGAACAACTTACTAGGGGATATAGTAGCTTACTGACAAGCTGCAGCCCTCCAAGGTGCTCTTTTTAAAAACATATGCTACTGCCCAAAACTTATGGACTTGATACAGAAATTACTGGATGAGTTTCTAATGCAGAAGGCTAAAGGCTCATAATGTTCTCTGGCCTTTAAAAGCCATGAACACAAAAATTTGCATGAGATAAAGCAATTGAAAAACACAGGCCACTAGGATAAGCAGAGAACGAGTCAGGTCCAGATGTGTCTTAGACAAATCAATTTATTTCCCCTTGTCTGAAAAGTCCTTCCAACAAATTATTTAATGAGATTATTCTAAATCTTTTTCACAAAAGTCAGTCTCAAATCTGATTTCAGAGATTACCTGCTGCAATAATCCAGACATAATTCCTAAAATACACTCAGGAATGCTGGGTCCAATATAGGACATATCTAGGCTACAGAAGAGCTACAGATAACACAAGAGCTCTTGCTCACTGGGATCCTCTGGGAAACGGTGCTGTGTATTTTGCGTACTTGCCAAACACAAATGAGATTTTTTAAAAAAAAAAGAGAACAAAATTAATGGAGCAATATGGACACTATCAGGAGTGCAGCAGGAAGTAATCAAGTACAAGATCACGTTGCTTGTGTGACTGTTGCCATGACATTCAAAAAGCACTTACTATTATCATAGACTATGAATATTCTGTCAGCTGATTGATAGTCTGTGGCTTTTTTTCCTTGTAAGCAAATGCAATGACAATATTAAGCAATTACTGATAATGTCACCCAGCTGCTTTCCTACTGCCTGGGTTACGGGATTTCTGAACTGCAGAAATAACAACAAATTTATTAAAGCGTGGAGCGACCCCCTCTGCTAGCTGGCATTGCGTTTGACCAGCGACAGCACAGCAGAAGGTTTCATTACAACAAATTAAAGAAACACATCCTCAGTAAACTTTACTATGGGAAGTACCGTGGAGCTTATTTAGCTCTGATTAGATTAAGGAGACTCTCTAAACACAGCAATTAAAAATACAATCGGTGGCAATGTAGCCTGCTTTAAGGCATCTGCACGCCTGAGAAGTTTATGCAGGAATAAACTTGCTAAAGTACATTTCCTGATTAGTAAATAATCAATATGCAAGGTACTTGGTAGATTCACATGGAACAATGGTGAGGGCCAAATTTTCCTCAATTAAGTGTTGCGCCAGCAACCTGCCAAGAGCCATTGCGTTGGGCTTAATTTATGGGTGATTTACCAAATTGTGTCCATCTTTTCCCTTAATTATCCAGCAAGGACTACACGTCCCAGCATTCAATGCCTTACCATGAGCCAAGCAGAAGTTTGGGCTTGGATCAAAGACTGAATGTTGTCTCCTGCTGTTGTTGGGTGTGATGGAGCCACTGGATGCATAATAGGAAGGTCTGCAACCAACCTTGGTGTGGGATTTGGGGTTGCTCTTTGGCCACAAGCTAGACCTCCTTCTGATGGTCAGCACTAGTGTCAGCACCTCATGTAACTACTTGCAGTGCTGAGGAGTTGGAAGATACCTCTGTTATTTCATGCTTGAAAAAAGAGGGAGTTTTAGCTGCACTTCTGTGCCAGCTTTTTATTACTTGTCCTGGAAAAGATAAATCCAGGTCACACTTCAGAGACGCAACGAGGCCATGCCCTCCCATCACTTACGCTGCTCCCTCCTTGCACGCATAAGGCTCGCAAGGTGTGAGAAGATCTGGTCCAACAGTGTCTCAGTCAGCCCTGAGAAGCACAGTTCCTGCGGCTTGCAGTAGAGATTAAAGTCTGGCTCCTCGCTTGCTGTGAATTGGTATGGCTGTAATGAAGTCAAAGCAGACACGGCAAGTTACACGAGCTAAAGATTTAGCCCTAAATTCATAGGAGTCGCTCTAAAACCCTATAAAATGTAACAGAGACGAATATTCTGCTCATGGGGTTTTAAAGCGTTTTACGGCAGGGCTTTTATTTTATATTAATTTTTATAGGATGGTTAAAGTAAACATGTAGCAGTAGTAGCATTTTCTGTTAAATTTTACAACATTTCGCTAATAAAAATTGGCATGTGGATATGTGTGGAGAGAAAAATATCGGAGGTTGCCAAATTAGAAAAGATGTGAAACGTTTTGCAACAATAAAAGGCAGCAACTTACTGGTAGGGTAAATCTCCATGCCATGTAGAATATAATTTAGATTGTAGTGTTTTGAATCCCAAACTGCACATGAATCAAAAGCATGATGCTATATTGCAAAAAAATAATAAAGATAAAAAGGCAGATCTCATCTGAGGGATGTGTTCGAAAGTAGCAGATATCTTGATGGCCTGGAGATTCGTATCCACATTTGCACATCACCTTCTAAGAAATTATTGGACAGTTACTGGAAGAGGGCCACGGGAATGATTACTGCTTACAAAATGTGGCCAGTGAAGAAAGGTTAAATGGGGTAGGTTTCTGTGGTCCAGAAAAGAGAAGCCTGAGGGGCTGTGAAACAGTTTGTCCTAAAAAGGTGGTAGATAGGGCTGGGATTAATTGCAAAAGGACAATCTGGCTTATGCTGCAGAGAGAAATGAAGTGGGCTTTAGGAAACCCTCTTTAACCATAAGACTGGTTAAGTACTGGGAGGGGAGCTGGTTACCTGGGGGTCAAATCTCCCATGCTGGAAGTATTGGGAACAATTGGACAAACTCCTAATGTGAACAGTGCAAGTGTGCCTGCTTTGCCTCTGAGCTCAAGTGCCTTCCAGCCCTGATTTTTTAATAAATTTCACTGTATACGGAGAGAGTTTGGCATATGCTATTTCCTGAGCCGTTTACAAACAAACAGAGCTTCAGAATATTCTTTTGAAAGGTGAGTAGGTTGGCAGTTATTACCACTTCAATTTAGAAAACTGGGGGAGATAAAACCAGAGATTTAAGCACCTTCCCTAAGGCCAGGGAAGCAACAAGCATGTCAGGAGAGGTTCAGCTACAAGCGTTCCTGAACCCAGCAATCCTCAGGAGCTCACACCCACCCTTTCCTTCTCAGAGCACCTACCTTTCAGGGCTTACTTTTCATCTGGCTCTACTTTCATGCAAGCGCCTGGCAGCTTCCTTGTTTTTTCCTCCTGAGCACTTTGCTAGTGACCACATTAATAATTGCATACCTTGACTTTGTAGCTGCCTTATTATAGATGAATACAGCTGCTAACCAGCCTTCAAACCCTGTTATCAAAGCTCTGCTGAGCTGCATAAAGCATAGGAGCGACCCAGTGGGCAAAAGGCTGCCACCGATGACACCATCAAACCTTTGGTACCAAAAGCCTCAGACCATGACCTGGATGGGGCTGGAGAAGAGGTTGCTTTCTCGCCTGGAAGATGGTCTGGCCAGCGTGTGGCAAGAACACATACATCAGCGCTCATTGCTTGCCTGACCTGTTCCTTTAAAGAAATCCCCAGGAAAAAACCCTCCTGGCCAGCTCAGAATACCAGTTTCAAAGGGGAATAAACAACCTTTAGGACTTAATCAACTTTCATACAGTGTTGGGATAAGGTGAGGCCTGGTGTTTTGTGAATTTGCTGGTGAAGGAGGTTGCTTGCTCTGAGCATGCTGCAGACACATTTAAAGATGAGCGCCCTGCCCACCAAAGCAGCAAGCACAACAGTGGCATCACTTCAGATTTACAGCCATTGCTTTTTTCCTTTATTCCCCTCATT